>CAUYQU010095417.1:0-39219 GCA_963574635.1 Cheracebus regulus
CTATAGTTGCAGCACCTTGTTTGCATACTGGGCTTCTTAAGGGAAGACCAGGCTGTGCAAGCAAGGGAGAGGGGAACATGCCCGAGCATGCCTGAGCTTGCTCGGAGCATGCCTGAGCTTGCTCGGGGCTTGTAGAAGGGAAAAAAGGGCGGGGGGGGGGGGGGGGGGCGGCCGAGCGCCCACCAAGGCAACCCGCCTTACAAGGTGCATGCCCCCAGGCCCCTTTAATTTTTTAATTATGTGTAGAAATGAGGTCTCCCTATGTTGCCCAGGCTGGCCGCGAACCCCTGGGCTCAAGTGATCCCCTGC
Source organism: Cheracebus regulus (assembly GCA_963574635.1). Classification (NCBI taxonomy): domain Eukaryota; kingdom Metazoa; phylum Chordata; class Mammalia; order Primates; family Pitheciidae; genus Cheracebus; species Cheracebus regulus. The sequence continues at coordinate 310 of CAUYQU010095417.1, forward strand.
CTCAGCCTCCCAAAGTGCTAGGATTGCACGCATGAGTCACTGAACCAAGCCATCTGTGTTTAAATGAATCTAGCTGTCTGACGGTAGTGCTGCCGTGAACATTCCTGCCTGATGCACAACTGACTCTACCAGGAAGGAAGGATACCTGGAGACGCATGGCCAGAGATCTTTCATGACATATCTATCTTGTGAGTCTGAGAGGTTGAAGCTGCAGTGAGCCCTGATGGGGCCACTGCACTCTAGCTTAGGTGACAGAGTGAGACCCTGTCTCAAAAAGAAAAGGAAAGAAGAAGAAAAAAGGAAAAAGAAATGTCTGATAGAGGAAAAAATGAAGCAGGCAAATAAACAGATAAATGAATAAATAAACGAAAAAAAAATTATAAAGAAAAAGAAACATCTGTGACCCGTGCTAGCAACAGAGGAGAAACTAGGTTTGAAATAAACAAAGCAAGTCTGCAGAAAGTTCTTCCAAATCTGGCAGCTCATACATAACAGGAATGTAAATGAAGTCTGCTCAGATTTGCTAACAACCTTAAAAATGTACATGACATTTCACCATTTATACTTTGTGAAGTAGAGAGAAACACTTTTACACTATCAATAATGAAAATCAGGTATCTATCCATCATGCTAGAAAAAAGACTGAATTATCATTCTATTCTCTCTGCAGAAAATGCTATTTATCACAGAACAAGCTATCATTTGAAGAAATGATTAAGGAGTATGCAGCCCCAAAAATGTAGAAAACACTGTTATTGTAGATGAGTGTTCATGAATAACGAGCTTTTTAAAATTTGTAATTTGTGGGGATTTCTTTATTAATTCTACATGATACTCATCTTGATCTAATTTTGTGCTTGTAATTGTATTATTATTTTCCACAGAGTCTCCCAAATTGCATGGAGAACTGTGGGCCCCACAAAACCAGGATGCACCTTTCATTGAGCTGGTGAGAAGGCACCAATGCAGAAGGAGAGAAACCAGCAGGACTCATGGAAACGAGAGAGAGGGATATTTCTTTTCTTTTCTTTTTTTTTTGGAAATGAAGTCTCACTCTGTTGCCGAAGCCGGAGTGTAATGGTGCCATCTCAGCTCACTGAAACCTCTACCTCCCGGATTCAAGCAATTCTTCTGTCTCAGCCTCCTCACTAGCTGGGACTACGTGTGTACCACCATGCCCAACTAATTTTTGTTTTTTAAATAGAGACGGTGTTTCACTATGTTGGCCAGGCTGGTCTTGAACTCCTGACCTTGTGATCTACCCGCCTTGGCCTCCCAAGGTGCTGAGATTATAGGTGTGAGCCACCGTGCCTGGCCAGAGAGAGGGATATTTCAAGGAATAACAGTAATAATAATCACTGGCTGAAGGGAATGTGTTGGGACTTTCATTTTTAATTTTTCATTTTTGATACCGGGTCTTACTCTGTCACCCAGGCTGGAGTGCAGGGGCATGATCACAGCTCACTGCAGCCTCAACTTCCCAGGCTCAGGTGATCCTCCCACTTCACCTTCCGAGTAGCTGGAACTACAGGTACATGCCACCATGCCTGGCTAATTTTTGTATTTTTTGTAGAGACAGGGTTTCACCATGTAGCCCAGGCTGGTCTCGAACTCCTGGACTTAAGCAATCCACCTGCCTTGGCCTCCCAAAGTGCTGGGATTATAGGCATCAGCCACTGCACTTGTACATGTGATGGAACTTTATACGAAATCTTTCAGATCCACCCTCCTCAGAGACAGTGCTATCAAAATCTCAAATATTCTTTGAGGGAGAGCTGTCAGGGAGTTATAAACAGCTTCAATTCATGAAAACTTGGGATTTTATAAGCAGTCCATCTGCATCAATATCACTAGCGATGGAGTTGCCAGATTTAGCAAATAAAGATTTAGAAGGTCCAGTTAAATTTGAATTTCAGATGCCAATGAATAATTTTTTAGGATAAGTGTGTCTTATGCAATATTTGTATCAAGTCTGGCAATGCTACCTGGGAGTTTCTTAAAAGTACGTTCCAGCAGGTAATTCAGTTAATTTGTGTGCACATAAAGTAAGTGAACTTGTTCTAGGCTTGAGAAAGTGTTGTTTTAGACACTTAAGTCACTGTTCAAAAACAATCCTGTGAACTAGCAAAACTGATCTCTCCGTATTTATTTTCAATTCATGTCCAAAAACGGTTGCATATATATATTTTTTATTTTTTTACCTAAAAAAAATTAGAGGGCCAGGCATAGTGGCTCATGCCTGTAATACCAACACTTTGGGAAGCCAAGGTGGGTGGATCACCTGAGGTCAGGAGTTTGAGACCAGCCTGGCCAATGTGCTGAAACCCTGTCTCTCCTGAAAATACAAAAATTAGCCAGTCACGTTGGCGGGCACCTATAATCCCAGCTGCTCAGGAGGCCGAGGCAGGAGAATTGCTTGAACCCAGGAGGTGGAGGTTGCAGTGAGCTGAGATGGAGCCACTGCACTCCTGCCTGGGCAACAGAGAGAGACCCTGTCTCTAAAAAAAAAAAAAAAAAAAATAGAGACAGGGTCTTGCTATGTTGCCCAGACTGGCCTCAAACTCCTGGCCTCAAGCAAGCCGCCCGCCTCGGCCTCTCAAAGTGCTTCAATTATAGGCATGAGCCACCACACCTGGCCACATACACTTTATAACTAAAAGAATAAAATGTTTAACTTTGGCTCCTTTTGCCTCCCAAGCTGAATGAGGCAGTAGATTAGAGAGAGTTGCCAATGAGGTTCTGAAGTAAAGTGATTGTGACTAAAAGATACTGACCCAAGGGCCAGGTGTGGTGATTCATGCCTGTAATACTAGTACTTTGGGAGACCGAGACGGGTGGATCACCTGAGGTCGGGAGTTCAAGACCAGCCTGATCAACATGGAGAAACCCTGTCTCTACTAAAAATACAAAATTAGCTAGGAATGGTGGCACATGCCTGCAATGCCAGCTACTTGGGAAGCTTAAGCGGGAGAATTGCTTGAACTCGGGAGGCGGAGGTTGTGGTGAGCTGTGATCACACCGTTGCACTCCAGCCTGGGCAACAAGAGCAAAACTTCGTCTCAAAAAAAAAAAAAAGATATTGACCCAACAGGCGAGGGGGTGTTCCCCTCATTCTCAAGTCACTTCTTATAGCCTAACTGGTGGCTGTGATGTGTGCGTGAGCTGCCACTGAATGACAACAGAACAGCATCCAGGCCAGCTCCTTGGCCACCTCTCGAGTCAGGAGTTTGAGACCAGCCTGACCAACAGGACTCCTGTTCACAAGAGTCTCCCGCTTGAATTTCTTCAGAATTTTGTCTTTGAACTTGGATTTTGCAAATGATGTCCAATGGGATGATGGAGCATGTGAGCAAAAAAATGCATGGTTTGCATGTATTCCGCCATCCTTGCTGTCCCATTTCACATAGCGTTCATGATTCCTGCTGAGCACAGAATTCTGGTGGACCCAGCACGCTAGAATTCAGTTCAGTGAGGCTGAAAAGTGAATATAAGGTAAACCTGTTATGCCTACAGCTAAGGGGTAGGGGGGTCTGCTGATGGCCTCAAGAGGCCACACTTCATTCAAATCAAGGCTGCTTCAAATGCCTAAAGAAATGTCATTACACGCTGGAAACATGACAAGCCAAGGAGCTCCGTCTAGCCTTTCTTACTCATGTTACCTCTCTGTATGAGCCAACCGCAGTACCTTACTGAAACTGAGGTCATACAAAGAAAGGGAGGCCAGGTATCAAAAGACGAAATTAAAACGTTTGAGTGAGTTTTGTACCGCATTTCCACTGCTCCATCTAGATATGGTTTGGCTGTGTCCCCATCCAAACCTCATCTTGAACTGTAGCTCCCTAATTCCCATGTGTTGTGGGAGGGACCTGGTGGAAGATAATTGGATCATGGGAGCGGTTTTCCCCATACTGTTCTGTGGGAGTAAGTCTTGAGAGATTTGATAATTTTTTTTTTTTTGAGACAGAGTTTCACTCTTGTTGTCCAGGTTGGAGTGCAATGATGTAATCTCGGCTCACCGAAACCTCCGCCTCCAGGGTTCAAGCGATTCTCCTGCCTCAGCCTCCCAAGTAGCTGGGACTACATGCATGCACTACCACACCTGATTAATTTTATATTTTTAGTAGAGGTAAGGTTTCTCCATGTTGGTCAGACTGGTCTCGAACTCCCGACCTCAGGTGATCCGCCTACCTCAACCTCCCAAAGTGCTGGGATTACAGGCGTGAGCCATTGCACCTGGTCAGATTTGATAATTGTATAAGGGGAAACTCGTGTGCTTAGCTCTCATTCTCTCTCTTGCCTGCTGCCTTGTAAGACGGTCTTTAGCCTTCCACCATGATTGTGAGGCCTCCCCAGCCATGTGGAACTGTGATCCCATTAAACCTCTTTTTCCTTATAAGTTACCCAGTCTCAGGTATGTCTTTATCAGTAGCATGCAAACACATGAATACACTTTTAATTTTAAAAAATTTTTAATTATTTTTTAGAAATAGCATCTCACTCTGTCACCAAGGCTGGAGTACAGTGGTATGATCATAGCTCACTGCAGCCTTTAATTCCTGGACATAAATGATCCTCCGGTCTCAGCCTCCTGAGTAGCTGGGACTACAGGCACACACCACCCATGCCTGGTTAATTTTTAAATGTTTTGTAGAGAGAAAATCTGCCTATGTTCTTGCTCAGGCGGGTTTTAAACTTCTGGCCCCAAGCTATCTTTCCACCTCAGCCTCCCAAAGTGCTGGGATTACAGGGGTGAGCCACTGCCTTTAGCTCTCCATTGTTCTTTTAAGAACAGAACAAAATACATAAGATGCATGCACAATGAAGTGTGTAATTTGGTGATTCTGTGTGAGTTAAATGCTCTGACATTTTCTTTTCTTTCTTTCTTTTTTTTTTTCCAGACGGAGTCTCCCTCTGTCACCCAGGCTAGAGTGCAGTAGTGCGACCTCGGCTCACTGCAACCTCCGCCTTCTGGGTTCAAGTGATTCTGTCTCCTGCCTCAGCCTCCCGAGTAGCTGGGACTACAGGCGTGCACCACCACGCCCAGCTAATTTTTGTATTTTTAGTAGAGATGGCGTTTCACCATGTTGGCCAGGATGGTCTCGATCTCTTAACCTCGTGATCTGCCCACCTCGGCCTCCCAAAGTGCTGGCATTACAGGCGTGAGCCACGGCGTCCAATCTGACATTTTCATTTAAAATGGGCATTGTGCAATATAAAATGAATGATGAAATTCCTGTTAATAATTTAAAATGTAAATTTTTTAACTTGAAATGACATAAAGGAGCAAATAAAAAACAATATGACTAGTGAAGGGAGACAGTACAGAAGAAAGGAAAAAGCTTTTTCTTTGAGTCCCTTTCATGGTACTTCCCCACTGCGTACGGAACAAGGGGTCACACATCTTCATTTTGCACCAGGCCCCATTAGTTATGTAGCCGGCCCTGACAGAGCCCTTCGTGGTTTTATGTGCAGTTAGGGTAGTGGGGGAGGGCCGAGGTAGATTTTGAAGTGTCACAGTGTTATTTTAGGAAGGGAGGAGCCGACTGAGATTTCGTGAAGGAATGCACTTCAGAAAAGGAGTACAAAGATGAAAGTGCCGGTGCACTCAGCCTTTCATTACACCGTTTCATTCTCCCACCCAAATGAATGGCAGATATCCTCTACCAAAAGACTCTAAAAGATAGAAGTGCTGGCCATGTCGGATGACTTCTTCAGTAAATATAACATCACATAAATACAGTTAAAGAATTATAAATGAAAATAATAATGATTTTATATCATTGATATCGTTAGGAAAGATGATATGTATCTTCTTCACCCAAAAAGTAAGCATCAACTTTAGTCTGAAGGATATGGAAGAGGACTTTATTTTAATTAACTGAACAATAAAATAAAAATAAATTCAATTATACCTCACCCTTTTAGATTTTTTAACGTGAATATTTTATGAAAGTTTAAGTAAGTCTACAAATATTGGAAATAATAGTCTTGCTCTCCCTTGGGGAATTTAAGACATTTGTTTTCTTTAAAGGTACTCTAAAAGTAATATCAGAATATCCTGAATTAGTGACTTTGAAGGGTTATTTTCTTTTCCTCTCTTCCTCTTGGAATTCTAAATATGTCCTTACACAGAAAATTTGGAATCCCTAGAGAGAGGAAACAAAAAGAAAATGGTGAGATTTCCTGGGCTTCTCTGATGACCTGCTGCTTCTAATCTATCAGTTAAGATAGCCAGGTGACACTAAAGAAAGTAATCGAAATGTATCTGGTCTTTGCAACCTAAGTCATGTTGAATCAATACCATTTGTCAGGGAGAAAATTGCAAAGGCATGCAAACTCACATTTTAAAGGAATTTGCAGCCAAACTCCCCAAGCACTAAGCAACAGCTGGACTGTACTGAACTCTTCATTATTTCATTTATCTCATGTAAGAGTTTGACAAGAGATAGGCGATCCTTTTTTACTGTACTCTTGACCACCAAAATAGTTTATTGATTATCTATCTCTATCCTCTGTAATACAAGGGGAAATCTTACATAGTTTTTTTTTTTTCTTCTTTTTTTTGAAATGGAGTTTTGCTCTGTCACCCAGGCTGGAGTGCAGTGGCTCGATCTCGGCTCACTGCAACCTCCGCCTCCCAGGTTCAAGCAATTCTCCTGCCTCAGCCTCCTGGGTAGCTGGGACTATTGGCACGTGCCACCACGCCTAGCTAGTTTTTGTATTTTTTGTAGAGACGGGGTTTCACCATATTGGCCAGGATGGTCTCGAACTCCTGACCTTGTGATCTGCCTACCTTGGCCTCCCAAAGCACTGGGTTTATTGATGTGGTCAGGACAAATCTTACATAGTATTAAAGAAGTTCGTTGAACACTGACTTCTTTTTGTGCAATTTACCTGAATTATCTACTTTAATCCTCCCCAAAATACTATGAGGAAGGTCCTATTGTTATTCCATTTTGCAGATAAGAAATCCAAGTGTTAGAGTTTGAGCAATTTGTCCAAGCTCACAAAACTCATAAGTGATAAAGACAGAATTTAGTATACAATTCTCCTCTGCTTAATTCAATTGGCTTAAAAAAAGTCCGAATTTAAATTTAAGTACGTTGATTCTAGAACTCATTGAACTTAATTACTATGCCACACTTGCTCCTCAGAGTCTACTAAAGTAACAATTCTCTTAGTTACTATATTGAGATTAAGATTAGAAAAAGAGGCTTCTGGGTAGGTGCAGTGGCTCACACCTGTAATCCTAGCACTTTGGGAGGCTGAGGTGGGAGGACTGCCTGAGCTCAGGAGTTTGAGACCAGTCTGGGCAACATGGTGAAACCCCCATCTCTATAGAGTCTTCTGCATCAATCTCAACCCCTTCTCTCCTCAAGGACAATAATGTTGAGTACCTTTTTTTGGGGGGGGTGAGAATTCTGCTCTTGTTGCCCAGGCTGGAGTGTGATGACACGATCTCGGCTCACGGCAACCTCTGCCTCCTGGATTTGAGTGATTCTTCTGCCTTAGCAGCCCAAGTAGCTGGGATTACAGGCGTGTGCAACCACACCTGGCTAATTTTGTATTTTTAGTAGAGACGGGGTTTCACCATATTTGTCAGGCTGGTCTCGAACTCCTGACCTCAAGTGATCCAATCACCTTGGGCTCCCAATGTGCCAGGATTACAGGTGTGAGACATTGCACCCAGCCGTGCTTGGGTACTTTCTATGTCATTATTATTATTATTACTATTTAAGACAGACTCTTGCCCTTTTGCATAGGCTGGAGCGCAATGGCATGATTTCAGCTCACTGCAACCTCCGCCTTTCAGGTTCAAGCGATTTTGCCTCAGCCTCCCGAGTAGCTGGGATTACAGGTGCCCAGCACCATGCCTGACTAATTTTTGTACTTTTAGTAGAGACAGGGTTTCACCATGTTAGTCAGGCTGGTCTCAAACGCCTGATCTCAGGTGATCCACCCACCTTGGCCTCTCAAAGTGCTGAGATTACAGGTGTGAGCCACCATGCTCAGGCTCTATGTTATTCTTTTGAAACGCAGTGTAGCAAAAGGGAAATACAGTCAAGTCTGCTAAATCCAATGTCATTTGCCTCTGATCAGGATTTTTTTTAACTCAAGCCAAAACCATTGGCAAGAACTAGAATAGAACAGAATTTCACTTTGCTGCCATAAGTCTTATGAAATGGTCTTTTTTCTTTGTTTTGAGATGAGGTCTCCCTCTATCACCCCAGCTGGAATGTAGTGGCATGATCTTAGCTCATTGCAACTTCTGCCTTCCAGGTTCAAGTTAATTCTCATGCCTCAGCTACCCGCATGACTGGGATTATGGGTGCGCGCCACCACGCCTGGCTAATTTATGTGAAACTGGGTTTCACAGTCTTGCCCCAACTAGTCCATAACTCATGGCCTCATGTGAGCCACCCACCTCGGCTTCCCAAAGTGCTCGGATTACAGGCTGAGCCACCGTGCCTGACCTGAGAAGGTCTTATAACACCTGATGTTTTTGGTAGTTTCAGAAAACACAAATTAGTAATATTTATATGAACTCTATGTAATTTTAGATACATTTTGTATATTAAGTGCTCCTGGGTCATCTGATTAAATAATCATGCTAAAATTATTGTGAGTTGGACTGCATTCCTAAAGAGCAAAATTGCCATACTAAACTAATTTTTTAAAGGGCTACTAGAATAATAACAGAAATATTCTGCCAAATTTGACTAAGTACTCTGAAAATCCAATACCTTATGGCTAAAATGAGGAAAACTAGGCAAACAATAAAGAATCCATATGTACTATATTGCAAGAGTTTTTATTTTTGAATCAGTATCAATCTGGGGAGCGTTTTCAAGTGCCATGTTATAGGTTGATGCACTTTGTCCTAATACACTTTTTTCAAATCAATAATAGTGATAAAAACACAAAACCAGGGCCAGGTGCGGTGGCTCACGCCTGTAATCCCAGCACTTTGGGAGGCCAAGGCCGGCGGATCACGAGGTCAAGAGACGAAGACCATCCTGGCCAACGTGGTGAAACCCTGTCACTACTAAAAACAAAATACAAAAATTAGCTGGGCATGCTGGTGCACACCTGTAGTCCCAGCTACTCAGGAGGCTGAGGCAGGAGACTTGCTTGAACCTGGGAGGTACAGGTTGCAGTAAGCCAAGATCCTGCCACTGTACTTCAGCCTAGTGACAGAGCGAGACTCCATCTTAAAAAAAAACAAAGCCAGGTGCAGTGGCTCACACCTGTAATCCTAGCACATTGGGAGGCTGAGGTGAGCAGGTCACTTGAGGTCAGGAGTTCAAAACCAGCCTGGCCAACATGGTGAAACTCCATCTCTACTAAAAATACAAAAAATTAGCTGGGCATGATGGTGGGCACCTGTAATCCCAGCCACTTGGGAGGCTGAGGCAAGAGAGTTGTTTGAATCCTGGAGGCGGAGGTTGCAGTGAGCCAAGATCACACCACTGCACTCCAGCCTGGGCAACAGAGTGAGACTCCTCCTCAAAAACAAAAACAAGACGAAAAAAATCCCACAAAGAACATGTTTAACAGTTTAATATAATAAGGTATCCATTATATATAGCATGATTGCATCACAATTCTTAGATGATGTAAAAGCCTGGAAGACTTGGTCACTACAGAAGAGATGAAATGTAATGAGATTAAATGGGAAATTCTCTGTTTAGATTTTAAAAATGGACTCACCTAGGCCAAGCTCGGTGCTTCACGCCTGTAATCCCAGCATTTGGGAGGCCGAGGTGGGCAGATCATGCAGTCAGGAGATGGAGACCATCCTGGCCAACATGGTAAAACCCCGTCTCTACTAAAAATACAAAAATTAGCTGGGTGTGGTGGCACATGACTATAATCCCAGGTACTCAGGAGGCTGAGGCAGGAGAATTGCTTGAATCTGGGAGGCGGAAGTTGCAGTGAGCCAAGATTGCACCACTGCACTCCAGCCTGGCAACAGAGTGAGACTCCATCTCAAAAAAAATAAAATTGACTCATCTATAGAAAGAATTTGTATCAGTCAGGATAGGCTAGATTATGCAGTGGTAATGAATAACTCCCCAAATTCCAGTGACTTAAGTAAGAGAGATTGATTTCTCATTCACCTAAGGCATCTCAGATGAACCGAGGTCCTCTGATATTCTTGTGCTACATTTCCTTCACTCTGGGATCCAGGCTGATGGATTCAGCCTGCTGGAAACTATCATCTGAACGTTGCTACTCACAGTGACAGAGGGAAATAGCCACACAGCAAATTTCACATCACCTTGGTCAAGCCAGTCACATGATAACACCTAACTCCAGAGTGAGCAGGTAAGTACACTCCTATGAATCCAGGAGAAAGAACAGCTCTCATGACCATCGTAGGCTAAACCAGCACCACAGCTGTTCATGTGGAAAATTGCCTGAGGGTTTTAGTTGATAGCAAGAACACCATAAGCAAAAAAGAACTTGGTCGATGAAAATGATAACGCAATCTTACAGTACATTGAGAGATCTGTGATAGACTGATAATGGTCTCCGAAGACAGCCAGGTCCTAGTCCCTGGAACCTATGAATGCTATCTTCTATGGCAAAAGGGGTTTTGTGCCTGTGAGTACCTTAATGATTTGGGGCAGGAAGATTATTCTGGATTGTCTGGGTGGGCGTTGAATGTAATCACAAGTGTCCGTATACAACAGGGAGACAAAGGGAAATTGGAGTGATATGTTTTGAAGATGAAATAAGGAACTAGCCCCACTGATACCTTGATTTTAGCCTTGTAAGACTCATTTCACATTTCTTACCTCCAGAATTGGAAAATAATGACTTTTTGTTGTTTTAAGCCATTAAATTTGTGGTAATTTGTTACAGCAGCAATAGAAATCTAAAACGCTGTCTTCTTGTTTTGAGACAGAGTTGCTCTGTTGCCCAGGCTGGAATGCAATGATACAAGCATGGCTCACTGCAGCCGCAAACTCCTGGGCTCAAGCGATCCTCCCACTTCAGCCTCCTGATATGCTGGGTGGGACTGCAGGCAAGCACCACAACTGGCTTATCTTTAAAAAACTTTTTTGTAGGCCAGGTGCAGTGGCTCACTCCTGTAATCCCAGCACTTTGGGAGGCTGAGGCGGGTGGATCACCTGAGGTCGGGAGTTTGGGACCAGCCTGACCAACATGGAGAAACCCTATTTCTACTAAAAATACAAAATTAGCTGGGCGTGGTGGCACATGCCTGTAATCCCAGCTACTTGGAGGCTGAAGTAGAAGAATTGCTTGAACCCAGGAGGCGGAGGTTTTGGTGAGTCAAGATTGTGCCATTGCACTCCAGCCTGGGCAACAAGAGTGAAACTGTTTCAAAAAAAATTGTTTTTTCATAGAGACAGGATTTCACTATGTTGCCCCGGCTGGTCTCGAACTCTGGGCTTAAGCAGCCCTACCACCTTGGCCTCTCAATGTGCTAAGATTACAGGTGTGAGCCACCATACCGGCCTGAAACTAAAACACTCTATAAAGCAAGAATTGGCTGCGCCCGGCCCCTGCCATATTTTTAAATCCTATGGTCATCTGTGTAGCTTAAAGCTCAGGAACCTGACAATCTGGCTTTCTTCCTCCCTCTTACTCCCTCTCAGTCTCTTTGCTGACTCCTCCTCTGGCCTCCTTTCGAGATCATGTTTTTTGAGCACTGTCTGCATCATAATCACTTGGAGTGCTGGTTAATAAAGTCAAGGTCACAGAGGCGTGGCCTGAGAACCTTGATTTTTAGCCAGCTCCCTAGTTGATTTCTTTGCTCTTTAGAGTTTAACAATTAATACCTTAAACACTAACCTTCTTCAAAATTCTATCCTTATGTTCTCTTATTCTTTTACACTTTTACTGGCACACCATCTGGCAAGTAGCAGAGAGAGAGAGAGAGAAATACGTATTTGGGGTCTCTCTCTGTCACACAGGCTGGAGTCCAATGGTGTGATCGTAGCTCACTGCAGCCTTAAACTCCTGGCCTCAAACCATCCTCCCACTTCAGCCCCGGTTGCACAGACCTCAGGCGCACACCACTGCACCTGGCTACCTTTTAAATTTTTTCTATTTTTGTAGAGCTGGGTCTCACCATCTTGCTCAGGCTAGTCTCAAACTCCTGAGCTCAAGCAGCCCTCCCACCTTGGCCTTCTAAAGTGCTAGAATCACAGGCGCAAGCCACCATACCTGGCCAGAAAAAATATTTCTGAAAATATGGAATAATTTCATCCAAAGCTATAGCTTCAGCCATTGCCTATGTGCTGATGAGGACTCTGTAAATTACACTTCTAGGTCACATCTCTCCTGAGCCCCAAACCACACTGCCAACTGCCAATTGTACAACAAGTATTCCAAACTTAATAACATTATGTAAGACAGAGTTTATTATCTTTCCTGTAAAAGCCTTCTCACCCTTGCAAATTCATTTTTAAATTTTCCATTTTAATTAGCATGGTCACCATCTACCCTGCGTTTTGAGGAAACACATGTGAAGTCTTCTTTTACTCAATCCCATTCCCATGGAGGTACTCATGAACCCCAAATCCTATTATTGCAATATCTTCTGATTCCATCCCTCATCCTTCATTGCCCACTACAATTACCAAATACAGATACCAAATTCCTATATACAACTAGCAAATCTATCTCTTTTGTTGCCAGGAAAACTACCAGAGCCCCACAGTCAATTCTTCAGCTACTAATCTCTCCTTTTTTTGAGACAGTGTCACTCTGTTGCCCAGGCTGGAATGCAGTGACACAATCTCGGCTCACTGTAATCTTCACCTTCTGGGTTCCAGTGATTCTCCTGCCTTAGCCTCCCGAGTAGCTGGGACTACAGATGCCCACAACCACACCCAGCTAATTTTTGTCTTTTTAGTAGAGACAGGTTTTCACCATGTTGGCCAGGCTGGTCTCAAACTCCTGACCTGAAATGATCCACCTGCCTTGGCCTCTCGAAGTTCTGGGATTATAGGTGTGAGCCACCTTGCCCAGCCAGCTACCAATCTCTTTCCACCTTAGCCATTTTCTTTTTTCTTTTTTCCTTGAGATGGAGTCTCTCTCTGTCACCCAGGCTGGAGTGCAGTGGCACAATCTTGGCTCACAGCAACCTCCGCCTCCTGGGTTCAAGCGATTCTCCTGTCTCAGCTTTCTGAGTAGCGGGGGCTACAGGCCTGTGCCACCACGCCTGGCTAATTCTTCATATTTTTAGTAGAGATGGGGTTTCACTGTGTTAGCCAGGATGGCCTCTCCATCTCCTGACCTTATGATCTGCCAGCCTTGGCCTCTCAAAGTGCTGGGATTACAGGTGTGAGTCACCACACCCAGCCCCCCTTAGCCAGTTTCATCACTGCCCTGAGAATTAATGACCTGTTCCATTACCTCCTGGGCTTCTTCCGCTTTTTTATAGGATGACTTCCAGATTCTTGAGGATGGTGAGAAAACACTTCATCATCTGTTTTCAGGCTTATTCTAATATTGAATCCCTCCCCAATTACACATGCAATTTATGACCCCGTCATCGAGAGCATCTCTCATGGTTCTGGACCAAGCAGCCCCCTGACACCTGAATGCCTTTACACGTGCTGGGCCCTTTGCTTTAATTATTCACCGTCTTCTCTGCCTGATGCTTCATTACCAGTTCAAATGACATCTCCCCTGCATAAGTTTGTAACTGACCATATGCTGATTTTTTTACAGCCTTCTGCGTTCTCAGCATCTGTTCATGCATCTATTATAGAATGTATTGTATTAAATGGAAATTGTCTTTGTACCTGTTTCCTCCCCCAATTAACTTTAATCTCCTAAGAAAATAGTCATTTTTTTTTTTTTTTTGAGATGGATTGTCACCCAGGTTGCAGGCTGGTTTGCAGCGGTGTGATCTCGGCTCACTGCAACCTTCACCTCCTGAGTTCAGGCGATTCTTGTGCCTCAGCCTTCCCACTGACTGGTACTACAGGCATGTGCCACCACACCTCACTAATTTTGTATTTATTTTTATTTTTTCAGTAGAGATAGAGTTTCACCATGTTGGCCAGGCTGGTCTCGAACTCCTGACCTCAGGTAATTGGCCTGCCATAGCCTCTCAAAGTGCTGGGATTACGTGCGTGAGCCATCACACCCAGCCTAGATTATCTTTCTCATCTTTGCATTCCCATTGCTTAGCATAGAGCCTGTTACACAGAAGCTGGTAAATAAATGCTTGCTTATAGAATTCATCAATCAATTTCAGAGCTGATTTCAGGGAAATGCCTAGAATGACTATATTTTGGAGGGTGTTACAGAGACCACCTAGCACGAGTGTCAAGTAATGCTGCCTTTGGATATTCTTACTGAGGTCTCTGGCATCACAAATTTATCCATTTCTCCTTTCATAGTTGGCATAGAGGAAAATTATTGAATAATATTTTAAATCTTACCTGAAGTTTAATCTTTTATAGAACTTTGTATATCTGATTATTGCTCCAAGCTAGAAGAGATAATTTTTTAAATATCACCCTTAGAGAGAGTTTAGTATAGCAACAGAACACAAAACTTTGAAGTATTACAGTGGATGATGAAAGTGCTTATTCAGTAAACAATTAAATGTGACTAGATTCAGTATGTATTGAGACTGCCAGTTTTCCATGGGGAAAGCAACTGCCTCAACTTTCTCCCTATTCTGAAAGACATTTCCTGGAGCTTGCACTTCATTTAATCATGACCATCTCAGTGCCCACTGGGAAGAGTATGGCTGCTGTGGGGTGAATGTGCCTCCCCAAAATTCATATGTTGAAATCCTAACCCCAAATGTGAAGACATTAGAAGGTGAGGATTTACAAGGGAGGTAATTGGGTTGTGAGGGTGGAGCCCATGACCTAATTACTCAGAACCCAACCAGACCGACACCCTGATCTCCTGCTTTCAGCATCCAGAACTCTGAGAAATCAATTTCTGGTGTTTATAAGCCACCCAGCCTATAGTATTCTGTTATAATAGCCTGAACTAATCCCAGCACTTTGGGAGGCTGAGGCGGGTGGATCACCTGAGGTCAAGAGTTCGAGACCAGCCTGGCCAACATGGTGAAATCCTGTCTCTACTAAAAATGAAAAAGTTAGCCAGGTGTGGTGGTATGTACTTGTAGTCTCAGCTACCTGGGAGGCTGAGGGAGGAGAATACTTAAACCCAAGAGGCAGAGGTTATAGTGAGCCAAGATCATGCCATTGCACTTTAGCCTGGGCAACAGAGCAAGACTCTGTCTCAGGGAAAAAAAAAAAGTCTGAACTTGTTAAGACAATGGCTGCTGATGGCAGAAATCAAAGGAAGAGAATCTTCTACACAATATTCCAGAGTCCTACAACCTCTAGCAGTGGCTTAAGAACCTGGCCTGGCCAGCGTGGCTCACACCTGTAATCCCAGCACTTGAGGAGGCCAAGGCAAGAGAATCACTTGAGCCCAGGAGTTGAACACCAGCCTGGGCAACATAGTGAGACTTCATCTCTACAAATAATAATTTTAAAAAATTAGCCAGGCTGCAGTGGCGAGTGTCTGTTACCCCAGCTACTCAGGAGGCTGAGGCTGGAGAATCACTTGAATCTGGGAGTTGGAGGTTGCAGGGAGCCGAGATCACACCACTGCACTCCAGCCTGGGCGAAGAGGGAGAATCTGTCTCAAAAAAAAAAGAATTATGGATGCTTAGAAAGGCAAATATATGTATTTTAAGCCTTAACAAAACAAAATATAATTGTATAACTATCAACCTTGGGAGGAGGTTGGAATTAGCATTTCCTTTGGTTTCACATGAACTACTTTCTCTTCTACTAAAATCCTGTAAAAAGTCTATATTGCTATTATAATCTAATTTGAATAACCATTTTAATTTACATACCCCTTTCAATATTTATTTGATATTTCAATGAATGAATGAATTTCTGAGTCTATAGTTGTCCGGATTGAGGGCCACCTTAATGTCTCAGGAGTTATTTCTGGGTGTTGTTGAGGGTATTAAATGATTTTATATTTTGCTCTTTGCATTTTTCTTCATCATTTAAACGTTTTATAATGAGTGTGTGCTTTTAAAGAATAAAACAATGAGGCTCGGCGTGGTGGCTCACACCTGTAATCCCAGCACTTAGGGAGGCTAAAGCAGGCAGATTGCTTGAGTCCAGGGGTTCCAGACCAGTCTGGGCAACATGACAAAACTCTGTCTCTACGAGAAATGCAAAATATAGCTGAGCATAGTGGTGTGTGCCTGTAGTACAAGCTGCTGGGGAGGCTGAGGTGGGAGGATCCCATGAGCCTGGGAGTTAGGAGGCTCAGTGAGCTGTGATGGTGCCACTGCACTTCAGCCTGGGCAACAGGACAGACTCTATCTCAAGGGAAAAAAAGAAAGAAAGGATAAAACAGTAAAGTCACTCTTATTTAAGAGAAAGAAATAAGTCCATATAAGCCCAATCTCAAGAAAGTCCTTTCTAGATTTTCCAACTATCCCTTAGGATCCCAGACTGCCATCAAAATCTAGCTCTCAGGGTACCTGTTCTCAGGATCTCCAGAGGGCTGTGTCAGGAGCCATTTTTTTGTTTTTTTTTTTTGAGATGGAGTTTCACTCTCTGTTACCCAGGCAGGAGTGCAATGGCTCCATTTTGGCTCACTGCAACCTCTGCCTCCCAGGTTCAAGCAATTCTTCTGCCTCAGCCTCCCAAGTGGCAGGGATTACAAGCATGCACCACCACACCTGGCTAACTTTGTATCTTTTAGTAGAGACGGGGTTTCTCCATGTTGGTCAGGCTGGTCTTGAACTCCCTACCTCATGCGATCCACCCACCTTGGCCTCCCAGAGTTCTGAGATTACAGACGTGAGCCACCGCGCCCAGCCAGGAGCCATAATATTTTTTAAAAAGGAAGAAAAACAAAACATCTGTCTCTCCCATAGACTAAAGTGACTCATCACCATTCCAGCTTTCTTCTCTGTCAAAGCGTAAACAGAGAGATACTATCATTTGTCTAACTGAATACCTTTCTCAGAGATTTTTGAGGCTGGGAGTGAGAGCTCGTTAATGAGAGTAAGAAGCACACAGATTTTTGAAAGAATAAGAACATCTGGGAAGAGAGCTAGATTTTTCATACCGTTGTAACTGCGTTTCAATTTCTTGCTGGAGTGACAAATCCTCCTAGCAGTTTCATTGTCAAAGTAAGAATTTTGGAGGGGAGTTTAACTCCTTCCTTTCCTTTCCCTTGGAGCCTCAGCTGGTCTTGGCTCCGTCCAGTCCTTCATATCACTTTTCTGCCTGGGAGGCAATGGATTCTTCAGGTATGAAAAGCATTGTGTAGACCTGTATTTCATGCTGGCTGCATGAAGCTTAGATGACAAAAGCCTTGATATATGAGAAAATGCAAATGTGACTGATGGTGAAGACTAACTCTTATTTAATAGAGAATATTATCATAACATTCTAGGTGATAGAATGTGTGTATTACTGCAGCCTCAACCTCACAGGCTCTGGTGATCCTCCCATTTCAGCCTCCCAAGTAGCTGAGACTATAGGCACACATCATCAGGCCCAGCTAATTTTCTGTATTTTTTGTAGACATGAGGTTTCACCATGTTGCCCAGACTGGTCTCAAACTCCTGGGCTCAAAATGATCTGCCTGCCTTTGCCTCCCAAAGTGCTGGGATTACAGGCATGAGACATTGCACCCGGCCTGGATGTATATTTTTTACATTTTTCTTTATTTTGCAAAATTTGCAAAATGAACACATATGATTTATAGGTCTGGGGGAAATATATATATAAAATCAGAGATTCGGCAAGGAACTTAAAAAAATTGTATATTTTCTAACCACTCCTGCTCACAGCAAAACAACAATTGTATTAATTTCTCCTTTAAAAGTTATTCCCTTAAAGGAGGGCAACAGTTTACAGAGGAAATTTAGAACAAATACAAGGAAATAACTTCTTCATGTGACTTGTGGTCAGCTAGAGGAATTTGCTGTCACAGAAGATCATCTGTTCAAATGCAGTCCTTGGGTGGTTTGCAAGGCCGGGGAAATCAAGCTGGCTTCAGGTAGTAATTGCTGGAGGAGGGGAGCGTTGCCTTGGGAGGCAGGCAGGAGCTGCCCTAATTGATCATTGCTAAAGGGAACAAAATGTCCAGTTTTAGTGTGAAGAAAAGTTTCAGCTTGAACTGGTAGCAGGAACATCCTCTTGACCTTGATCTGGATATTCGGAATAAAATCCTGCTGATGAATGGCTCGTTCAAACTGAAGCTACTTTCGTTTTAATGCCACATTTGACCTTTGGTCAGGCCACTGGACTCACACTAATTGGTGGCCATGTGGTAGTCATTGATATTCATGTATGCACTGGAGCCTTTATTGAATTTAACGTCCTGGGCCAGGCCCCGGCAACATAAGAACAAGTGGATAGGCAAGGCCTCAAGGTCTACCAAGAAAAACAGATACATTAACAAAATAATAATAGGCCAGGTGTGGTGGCTCATGCCTGTAATCCCACCACTTTGGAAGGCCGAGGCAGGCAGATCACCTGAGGTCAGGAGTTTGAGACCAGCCTGGCCAACATGGTGAGACTCTGTCTCTACTAAAAATAAAAAATTAGCTGGGTGTGGTGGCGTGCGGCTGTAATTCTAGCTACTCAGGGGGCTGACACAGGAGAATCACTTGAACCTTGGAGGCGGAGGTTGCAGTGAGCTAAGATTGTGCCACTGGACTCCAGCCTGGATGACAGAGGGTGACTCCATCTCAAAATAATAATAATAATAATAATAATAGAACAACCCACTAATACCATGATACAAGTGAGGATAAAGTGCTATTGGGACATAGAAGGAATTCACTGTGCTGCGTTGGGAATAAGGAGATTCATTTTCCCAAACTTTCGTTTTTTTTTTTTTTTTTTAGAAAGAGTATCACTCCGTCAGTAGGGGTCAGGCTGGAGTGCAGTGGCGTGACCTCGGCTCACTGCAACCTCCGCCTCCAGGGTTCAAGCAATTCTGCCTCAGCCTCACGAGTAGCTGAGACTACAGGCGCGCACCACCACGCCCAACTAATTTTTTTGTATTTTAATAGAGATGGGGTTTCACCATGTTGGCCAGGATGGTCTCGATCTCTTGACCTCGTGATCTGCCCGCCTCAGCCTCCCAAAGTGCTGGAATTACAGCCGTGAGCTACCGCGCCAGGCCCCAAACTTTCTTAAATTAAGAGTCATTCTTGAAAACTTGCTGGAAGAACAAATTCCTTAGCCCCAGCCTTGACTTACTGAAGAAGAAGGTCCAGGGGAGAGGCCAGAAATCCGTATACTTAACAAGTGCCCTGGGGGCCATTTGGGAAACTTGAGTAGGTAGGAGTTTGCCACCTGAAATGGGGAACAGGGTTTACTCAGGATAAAGAAGTGCTTCTCAGGGTTCTGAGTATATGAATAACCCTGGGATGTGCTAAAATGCAGTTTTGGATTCAGTAGGTCTGGGTTGGGGCTGATATTTCGTTTCTAACAGGCTCCTAGTTATGTGAAATCTGCTGGCTAGCCGGCCACACTGAGTAGCAGGTTTATATCTCTATAAGAAGACTTCTTGGCCAGGCACAGTGGCTCATGCCTGTAATCCCAGCACTTTGGGAGGCCAAGGAGTCTGAGACCAACCTGGCCAACATGGTGAAACCCCGTCTATACCAAAAATACAAAAATTAGCCAGATGTGGTGGTGGGCACCTGTGATCTCAGTAACTCGGGAAGCTGAGGCAGAGAATCTCTTGAGTCTGGAAGGTCAAGGTTACAGTGAGTCAAGATCGTGCCACTGACTGTACTCCAGCCTGGGCAACAGAACCAGACTGTCTCAAAAAAAAAGAAAAAGAGGACTTCTCATTGTATTTATCACAGAGTGCACTGAACAAGATCCTTGGTGATACGACCTCTTTCCCCTCTGCAGTATAATCTTTTGTCACTCCACCCTGCTTTATGTTCCAACAAACACAATTGTGATTTGTCTATGGATGCTGGCATGTGTCTCCTCTTCCACCTGCCCCCTTTCTTCTGTCCAGCAAGCAGAGAGAAATGCTGGTCCCAGATTTAGATCCCCATGCATTCTTAAGAGCCCAGTGTCATGAGGATTTCCTCCAGGAAACATTCCCTGACCCCAAATCCGGGGTAGGCACCCCTCTTGAGCCTCTAACTCTCTCTGCCCCACTGACCTGGTGGTTTGCTCTCCCAACTTCCTTCCCACCCCATGATCTGTTTCTCTCCTCCTAGGACACACAGCCTGGCTTTGAGGAGCTGGTTTGGTTGGTCATGAGTTGAATTGGATTAGATCAAAGGTTCACATCAAACAGCTTGGAAAACATTTGCAGAGGCCAAGACAGGAAAGTTGTGTGAGGTGATTTGGGGACCAAGGCAATAGTGCAATGTGAGCCCTGAGAATCACAGAGATACGGTAACTGAAAACACAGCAGGGTGTGACATGTGTGCCTTGATTCTGTAGGCACCAGCCAGTATCGGAACTATGGATCTCAGGTTTAACTTTTTTCTGAGTCAAACATTTGAGAACCTGAGGAGGGCTATGGGCCCCATCTCCTAAGAAATGACAATATGAGAAAAAAGACATAAAGACAACATCTTGCAAGTGACTTCAGGGACAGTTCAGAGACTCCCTGAAGCCTGCCGACCCCATGTTAAGAACTTTGACATCAAAAGAGATCCCGTGGGGATGACACTGTAACTGCCTGCAGTACAGGATGGATTGCATCAAGCCCTCTGGCTGTTTCATGAACACAGTTGTTGGAACACAACCCGCCAGTTCATTTCTCTATTGCCTCTGCCTGCTTTTGAGCTCTAAATGCAGAGCTGAGAGTTATAGTAGAGACCTTACAGCCTGCAAAGCCTGACATGTTTCCTGCCTGGTCCTTTACAGAAAGGGTTTCTGACCCCTAGAATAGTGTGCAGAGGGGTGACCAGAGAGGAGGTGCCACGCATGTGCAGGTCCAGTGGGTTTTCTATACATACGTTCTGCTTTTGGCAAACGAAAGAAAGAAAGAGAAAGAGAGAGAGAGACGGATGGAGGGAGGGAGGGAACAAGGAGAAAAAAGAAAGAGATTTTATGCTTTTTAAACTGCTTTTCCTTTTCCAGGATGAAACCAAATAAACATAAACCAACAAAACCCAAAAAAGCCTGGTGCCAAATAGTGACATGGTCATTTTAAATTTTAAGGCCAGACATTTAAAATTGTATACTTTACGACTTTATATACTTTACAACGGGTGTGGTGGCTCACGCCTGTAATTCTAGCATTTTTGGGAGGCTGAGGTGGGAGGTTCTTTTGAACCCAGGAGTTTCAGACCAGCCTGGGCAACATGGTGAGAAGACCCCTATCTCTACAAAAAATTTAGAAAATTAGCGGGACTTGGTGATGCATATCTGTAGTCCCAGCTCCTGGGAAGGCTGAGGCAAGAGGATTGCTTGAGCCCAGGAGGCTGAGGCTGCAGCGCGCTGTGATTACACTACTGCATTGCAGCCTGGACAACTGAGCGAGAAACTGATTTAAAACGGAAAAAAAAATATATATATATATATAAAATATATAATTAATTGAATTGAAAGACTAAGATCTAAAATCTGGCCTTTCCCCACTATTTCTGGCAAAGAAGTGTATCATTTTTTTTTTTTTTTTAAGAAGGAGTCTTACTCTGTCCCCCAGACTGGAGTGCAGTGGCACAATCTCAGCTCACTGCAACCTCTGCCTCTTGGGTTCAAGCAATTCTCCTGCCTCAGCCTCCTGAGTAGCTGGGATTACAGGTGTGAGCCACCATGCCCAGGTAATTTTTGTATTTTTAGTAGAAATGGAGTTTCACCATGTTGGCCAGGCTGGTTTTGATCTCCTGACCTCGTGATCCACCCACATTGGCCTCCCAAAGCTTTGGGATTACACGCATGAGCCACCGCGCCTGGCCAGAAGTCTATAATTTTAAATTGTAATTTAAGTTGGCTTGAAAGATCAAAGATGTTGGATCCAGCCCTTCTCCACTAGGTCCGGCAGAGAGGTGGTAAGCAGGAAGGAAAGCACAGGTTGTGTCAGACACAGCGGGGAAGCGTCTTCCATGGTGGTAGGTAAAATATTTAGCTGCAAAGAATTTCCGTTTCCTCCTTGGCAGCATAGAATAACAGATGCTCATTTTCCCAAGGATTGTTGTGAAGATTAAATGATATAATGCAGGTCTGCATGGATTTTATTTGGTCCAGGTCTCCATAAAAAGGACTCCAATTATAAAAATAATCCTTTACTAAACATCCCACCCCATAACAAAGGATCTGGCATTTATTTGTTTCCCTGTAAAAGCTTTTCTACAAATGATGAGTGGCAATAGCTTTTTCTAAACTTCCTAAAATGGAAATGTCTTTTAATGACTGGGGGGTGATCAAAACAAAAGCAATTCTGAACTAGATTATATTGAGGTCAGGAGCAAATTATGCAAGAGATAACCTCCAAGTCTTAAATAAAAAAGAAAGAGAACTCATTGTCGAGGTGAGATGGGTGTGGCCAACTGGGAAATTCACCATTTTCATTTACCTGACATCTGCCCTTTAAACCCTTTTTCCCCCTCCTTAGCCATAATTCATTTCCTTCCCATCAGAAATATTTAAAGAACCCTTTGTAACAACTCCACAGTTGTAGGTTGGGATACAATTCATCTCTTAAGTCCTTCATAGGGCCCCTTTGTTTCCTGCCTGCTCATAATCTCTCAGCATGGATGTTGCAACAATGTATGGGATGTGCCTGTATTTTCTCTTGTTTTTCTTAGACCCCTTACCCAAGGTTCCTAAGCACTTGAACACATGAACTCTTCTTATTTTTTAAATGACACTAAAATATTGAAAGAATAAAGGAAATTATTTTAGGACAGAGCATAGGAGAAAATGAGAGAAAATATAAGAAGACAATTGCTCTACTTTCTAAAAGATTGGCTGGGCGCCGTGGCTCATGCCTGTAATCCCAGCACTTTGGGAGACTGAAGCGGGCAGATCACTTGAGCGCACGAGTGCGAGACCAGTCTGGGTAACGTGGTGAAATCCCATCTCTACCAAAAATACAACAGAATAGCTGGGTGTGGTGGTGCACACCTGTGGTCCCAGCTATTTGGGAGGCTGAGGTGGGAGGATTGCTTGAGCCTGGGAGCTGAAGGTTGTTATAGTGAGCCAAGATCACAGCACTGCACTCCAGCCTGGGCCACAGAGTGAGGCCCTGTCTAAAATAAAATAAAATAAAATAATATATATATAAAAGATTCAGTCTCTCCCATGTATGGATATATTACATATAATGGGGAGTGTGAGACACCTTCAAATTTAACAGTTACAAGAAAATACAGAATCTGCCAGAATTACAATCTCAAGAAAGATTCTGAATTGCAAAATATAGGCAGAAGTTGGGACAATTGAAAAAAAGAAGAAAATCCTGCAAAACCCAGTGGACTGAGCTTCAACAAGCCTGGGAGTTCACTGTCTTGGAACTCTCACAGCAGCCAGAGTGGCTTTCCTGGGAAGCTTTCTGAGTTCTTTACATACAGAGAAGGTATGGGCCAGCTTGGCTTATTTCCTAGTAGGAGAAAAGAGTGGTTTTATCCACCACCTTCTTTCCAGCACGTTGCACAGTTCTGGAGCTGTCACCCCTACTTTTACTACTAGAAAGAAAAGAAAAAACCCAGAAGAGAAAACTACAATTTTGCCCTTCCATCAGCAAGTGTGATTTTTTTCACCTTCAAAAAGCAGATTTGTCAAGCTTTATTTGTTCATCTCTATAAAGCGCTTTCATTTTTTGGGAAGGAAAATGATCTGTGAGTGGGCTTGATCTAGGCTTAATCTGATCTAAAATGGAATTATTTAAAATAATGTGATCGTAGTTTGGGATTCATACCTCTTGTTTCTCTTTGGAGACATGGCTTTTAGCAAAGTATGAGTTAACTGTCTGCCATAGAGTGGGGTTCCCTCGGGAGAGTATTCAGCTTTCTCTTAAAACTTAAAGCAAATTTCATTAGGAAATTTCAAAAGCAAATTTCATTAGGAAACAGAGGATCAGTAAAAAGTTTAGCCTGGAGTACGACGTAATGGATGAAAGTGTCTTTCTTCCATGAAAGCTTGGTTTTGGAAGTTACTGTCATTATTTGAAAACCTGTGAATCTGCTATGACTTATTTTTAAAAAGCAGCAATCAATTTCATGTTCTGCCTGGAAGAAAAAACATTTGAGAAACTGTGTGGAGCCCACAGTCTGAGTCTTTTGCCTATTGCAGAAGAGTAAATGTTCAGGCAAAAAAAAAAAAAAATGGGGCCGGGCGTGGTGGCTCACGCCTGTAATCCCAGCACTTTGGGAGGCCGAGGCGGGTGGATCATCTGAGGTTGGGAGTTAGAGATCAGCCTGACCAACATGGAGAAACCTTGTCTCTACTAAAAATACAAAATTAGCTGGGCTTGATAGCAGGCCCTTGTAATCCCAGCTACTCGGGAGGCTAAGGCAGGAGAATCACTTGAACAGGGGAGACGGAGGTTGCGGTGGGTCGAGATCGCGCCGTTGCACTCCAGCCTGGGCGACAAGAGCAAAACTCCGTCTCAAAAAAAATGGAGGGCATGTGCCATAGAGTTATTAATTTTTTATCTTTATTTTGCCAAGAGAAAAAGTTTACATTAATGAGTTTCAAAAAGTGACCTATGTTGTTTATTTGCTTTTACATTTGTTTCTTCCCTAAAGAAAAAGACACAAAGGGCCAGGTGCAGTGGCTCAGGCCTGTAATTCCAACACTTTGAGAGGCAAGAGGCGGGTGGATCACCAGAGGTCAGGAGTTAGAGACCAGCCTGGCTAACATGGTGAAACCCTGTCTGTACTAAAAATACAAAAAAGATTAGCAGGGCATGGTGGTGCATGCCTGTAATCCCAGCTACTCAGGACGTTGAGGCAGGAGAATCGCTTGAACCCGGGAGGAGGAGGTTGCAGTGAGCCGAGATTGAGCCATTGCACTCCAGCCTGGGTGACAAGGGGGAAACTATCTGCAAAAAAAAAAAAAAAAAGAAAGAAAGAAAGAAAAAGACTCAGAGAAGACACATGATCTTTTCTTTCCATTCACGCTTCCTTTTTCCATCATTCCATGTAACCTTATTGCTGCTGTATGCTACATGGGACTCAGTTTAAATGTGGATGAAAGGAAAGATCTTATGGCTGAATGTAACCACAATGACTCTTAACAGTTGGTGGGAGGGAAAATCAAGCTGCGTGGAATGAATTCTGCATGTCAGCTTCTAGATGGACTGGTGTTTTCATGAGAGTTATGACTAATTTGGGGTGTGGTGCTGAAATACGGGGAGGCTGGCAGAAACCACACTTAATACCTTGATGTGGCCCGCTGTGGAATCGCCTAGGACATGAAGACGCAATCATGGAATTGACTGTGTTAAAATGAGATAATGAAAGAAAAGGGAAATAGATTTTCTTCCTTGGACAGGATACAATATCGTTGCTTTGTTGAAACACTCACGTTTCTCATTATAGAATATTACAGTATCTGTTCTGATAATTGGATGTCTCCGGGAGGCACCTGTGTGGTGGCAGCCTCTTGGCTGTATGAAGTGACTTTATTCTCAGTTGTGGCATTTCACAGAAGTCTCTTTGTTTGTCTTTCGTCTGACCGCAGTGCTTGTGGTCTTTGCAGCACAGGTTACACACAGAAGGCTTTTTCTATCCCCTTCAGTAGATGAGCACTAATTTCTTCCGATTTACGAATGAGTTTTTCCTGGAGAGCTGGTTACTGTTGTTTGGCATACGACCATTTTTCTCCGCCGTTTTTGTCTTTGGGACTTTTCGTAGGTGCTTGCTCATTTCCTGCAGCTGGGCGTGATCTGTCCATCATTTCAATAAGCTTGTGCAGGAGAGCAGGAGACAGGGGAAGTGCCCAGTCTTCTCTCCCAACTGAATTCCATTTCTCTCCCAACAGAATTCTGTTTCTTTTCCTCATTCTTCTGTCTTGAGTCTAGAAGAAGACCCACATTGTCTGAATGGATGACAATTTCATCCACTCACCAATTCCTTCAATAAGCACCTAATTTCTGGGAGCTTGAATTAATTCTAAAAGGCAGATAGGTTTTACAATAAACATGGAAGGAAAAGAGGAGAGATGGCACAAGGAGGATGGAATGAAGACAGAAAACAGGAAGGCAGAGCTAAGAAATTGTAGGAAGACGAAATGAAGAAAATGGAAAAGAAGGCTGGGTGCAGTGGCTCATGCCTGTAATCCTGGCACTTTGGAAGGCTGAGGCGAGCAGATCACCTGAGGTCGGGAGTTCAAGACTAGCCTGACCAATCTGAAGAAACCCCGTCTCTACTAAAAATACAAAATTAGCCGGATGTGGTGGTGCATGCCTGCAATCCCAGCTTTACTTGGGAGGCTGAGGCAGGAGAATTGCCTGAACCTGGGAGGCAGAGTTTGTGGTGAGCTGAGATCGTGCCATTGCATTCCAGCACGGGCAACATGAGTGAAACTTCGTCCAAAAAAAAAAAAAAAAAAGCAAAAGAGAAAATGGGAAAGAAAAAGAAATGGTTTGACTTTCAAACAGGAACAAAAAAAGATGGATTCAGAATACCCTATGTGCAGCAGATGTTTCTGCCAGTACTGTAAGGACCACACAGATTAGTTTTAGCCTCTATCTTTCAATAATTTAGAATTAAAAGTAGAAATCAGATGAAAAATATGGGAAGACATATATGTCTTTGTCTACTCTTGTTCCCTGAGATGTATATGAGAGAGCTTTTGAAAGTAGTTAATGGCCAGGCACAGTGACTCATGCCTATAATCCCAGCACTTTGGGAAGCTGAGAGGGGGAAGATCACTCGAGCCCAGGAGTTCCAGACAAGCCTGGCCAACATGGTGAAACCCCGTCCTTCTAAAAATACAAAAATTAGCTGGGTGTGGTGGTACATGCCTGTAGTCCCAACTACTCCAGAGGCTGAGGCAGGAGAATTGTTTGAACCCAGGAGGTGGAAGTTGCAGTGAGCTGAGATGGCACCACTGCACTCCAGCTTGGGCAGTAAAGCAAGACTCAATCTCAAAACAAAACAAAAAACAAAGAAAAAAGAAAAGAAAGCAGTTAATGGCCAGACAGGATGACTCATGCATGTTGGGAGGCTGAAGAGGAGGATCACTTGAGCCTAGGAATTTGAGACCAGCCTGGGCAGCGTAGCAAGACTCCTTCTCTACAAAAAATACAGAAAATTAGCTGGATGTGGTGGTGCATGCCTGTAGCCCCAGCTGCTTGGGAGGCTGAGGTGGGAGGATTGCTTAGCTCAGGAGGTTGAGGCTGTGGTGAGCCAAGTCACACCACTGCACTCCAGCCTGGGGAACAGAGCAATACTCTGTTAAAAAAAGAAAAAAAAGTAGTTAACATATTTTACTTCTCTATGAAAGTGCTTCATGTAAGTGGCATAACTTAAAAATAGAAAATGCTTACCATTTATGTTTGTTCCTTAGAGATTCCATTTCTGTCTTGTAGCTCAGGCTGGGGGCATTGTGATCTCTCTCCTGAGGAGGTGTCCAGGGCTTGGGAGACAACACGGGTGGTGTCCCCTCCTCTGTAACTGGAAGGCAGAACCTGTGCTGACAGTGGAGGGAGAGAAAGGACCTATTTTCTCCTCCCTTCTAAAGCTGTTAATGTTCTGCTCTCCAATAAACGATTGTAACAATTGATCTCTGTGTGGTGAATCAGATACTCATTACATGTTGCTGAGCAAGACACTTAAACTGAGCAGAATTCCTTTTCTAGTGACCTCTTCTCTCCTCTTAATGGGCAGTGATCCCTGAACCACAGGGGCTTGTTGTTGGCCCAGGTCACAGGCTTACAGCCTCCAGCAACACACACAGTAGTTTGAGCAGGAAAGGGAGAGGGAACTCTTCCATAAAAGGCCTCAGTGTGATCTGCTGTGCGGCCCACAACTGTGCACAGGTCCTTGAAGTACTAAAGAAAATCAGAGAAAGGAAGTTTGCCGAGGGGTGCTCGGGATATTTTTGGCAGTGATTTTTCTCACTACGTGTACTGTGTGTTTGTGTCTGTTATGATGTTTACTGCAACTCAGAAAAGAATAGCTACTAAATTAGGATTTGATGAACTTCTCAGCTGGAGAGAGCTTGATCTTACAGAGAAACACCATTTGGGATTTGAGATGTTGTGTTCTCTTTGTGGTTTCATTTTGTTGTTAGGATAAGGAGGGGAAAAAACACTTCCAGAAGGCAGACACAGCTTGTTGTGTCCAGTCCATGGAAGAGACGTCAACGTGTTTGAAGTGAGCGTTGCAGCTGTTTTGTCTAAGTTAGATGAAGGGCTCTGGGCTTTGGCCGCCTCCCCATACGTCCTTTTATACTTTTCGTTTTGTTGATGAGGTTTTTTTCTCAGGCTTCTGCCTGATTTCAGCAAGTGTTTGGTGCTGCTGGGTAATGTCTGGACTATTAAACTATTTGGATTTTCCTCACTTTTCAAGATCAATGGCTTCTTTGGTTGTTCCTGGGTAGGAGTTAGATAGCTCTACAACATCTCTTCCACCCTCTGCCTTCAGGGGATAGTCACACCACAGATGTGATTGTTTCTGAACTTGTCAAGAGCCCTGAGCAATACAGTATGAAATAGTTTAGGCCTGGGCTGGAAGGAAATGATGAATGCTTTCCTTAGAGGAAGTGACTGGGGGGTTTGGATGGCAGGATCTCAGGGCAAAACCCCACTTCCTGGAAGGATAATTAGTGTGTAGAAAGGTAAGCAGACCCTGCTCTTGCAGAAAGTACCTTGTAATTATCCCAATAGGAATGTACTCAGGACATATTTTTCCCCTTTATTAAAGGGGTTGTGGGACCAGTGAAGGATCAACGTTTAGCCTCTTGTCCCAAGGAGAATTTCATAAAGGCCAAACTCCTTCTTTCCTCATATTTTGCATACCAAGGGAGTAATATCCACAAAGTAGTGGTCCATTTGTTAATCGGCTTTTTAGATCTTTCTCTCTCTGCCATGTATAATACATGCATTCTATTTAGTGTATTGTATATTTAATAAAACAAAATGCATAGAAAAGTTGTTTAAAGATCTTCAGTGTGTGTTTGTACTGCCACCCCAATGAAATTTGGAGATAAAAGTTTTCTAAAATCTTGTTTTAGAAACAAAGTTATTATCATCGGTGATAATAAAAGATATTAGGCTCTTGAAAAATCTACTGGAGAGACATTTTTCATCACTAATCCTATGTGATCTCTCTTTCTCTCTCTCTTTTTTTTTTTTTTGAGACAGTCTCACTCTGTCACCCAGGCTGGAGTGCAATGGCCCTATCTCGGCTCACTGCAACCTCCACCTCCCCGGGTCGAGCAATTCTTCTACCTCAGCCTCTGGGACTACAGGCATGCACCACCACACCCAGCTAATTTTTTGTATTTTTAGTAGAGATGGGGTTTCACCAGGTTGGCCAGGATGGTCTCAAACTCCTGACCTCAGGGGATCCACCTGCCTTAGCCTCCCAAAATGCTGGGATTATAGGCGTGAGCCACCGTGCCCGGCCTGGAAACCATTATTCTAAGTGAAGTAACTCTGGAATGGAAACACAAATATTCTATGTTCTCACTCCTAAGTGGGAGCTAAGCTATGAGGATGCAAAGGCATAAGGATCATACAATGGACTTTGGGACTAAGGGGAAAGGGTGGGAAGGGCTGAGGGATAAAAGACTACACATTGGGTTCAGTGTACACTGCTTGGGTGGTGGGTGCACCAAAATCTCAGAAAACTGCACTAGGGAACTTATTCATGTAAGCAATACCACCTGTTCCCCAAAACCCTATTGAAATTAAATAATAGAATATTAGGCTGGGCACAGTGGCTCACACTTGTAATCCCAGCACTTTGGGAGGCCGAAGTGGGCTGATCACAGGTCAGAAGATCAAGACCATCCCGGCTAACCTGGTAAAACCTTGTCTCTACTAAAAATAAAAAGATTTAGCGGAGCTTGGTGGTACGAATCTGCAATCTCAGCTTCTTCTGAGGCTGAGGCAGGAGAATCGCTTGAACCCAAAAGGCAGAGGAGGTTGCAGTGAGCCAAGATCGCGCCACTGCACTCCAGCCTGAGCGACAGAGGGTGACTCTGTCTCAAAAATAATAGTAGTAATATTGAGGCATTGGGAATGGGGTAGGTTTTCCTTTGCACTCTTTGGTGTGAAATGGGATCCCCAGGCGCTGCCTCTGGGTGTTGAACTGCTGCGCCTCCATCTGCCTGCGGGGCGACTCCTCTCGGCATCCAGATCTCAGAGATGAGGAAGGGACGTTTCTGGCTGTGCCATGCATCCTGCCAACTAAGCTTTTAAAACACTACAAGAAGAGTCTTTTCTCCCTGCCATTTGCCCTTGGGTGCTGAGAAGTTGCTTTATCAGATGCTTATCCTTAACTTATTTAATTTTCCTTGGTAATTCTCTTCGGAGGTTTACCTTTCTTTGCCTGTTTTCTAATGTGCCAGCTCAGAGATATCTGAGAAAGGAAAAAAGTTATTTTTAAAAGAAATTGATCAATGAGTCAAAGTTTTTTGTGGGAAATCAGTTGACTGTCTCAAACTTAGAAAATGCTTAATTATCCATGGTTAACTGTCTGTGAAGAGAGGTGTCACTGAAATACATAAAGCCTTTTGTAAACCAATGGTACAACTTATTTCTCCAGCACACTTTAAATTTATTTAGTTAGTTTTATTTTTTTATATTTTATTTTTTTGAGGCAGACTCTTGCTCTGTTGCCCAGGCTGGAGTGCAATGGTGTAATCATAGTTCACTTGAGCCTGAAACTCCTGGGCTCAAACCATCCTCCTCCCTCAGCCTCCCCTGTAGCTGGGACTACAGGCACATGCCACCATGCCTGTATAATTAAAAAACTTTTTTGCAGAGATAGGGGTCTCGATATATTGCCTGGGCTCATCTCAAACTTCTGGCCTCTAGTGATCCTCCCACCTCAGCCTCCCAAAACGTTGGCATTACAGGTGTGAACCACCTCGCCCAGCCCTTAAACTTATTTTTAATTACAGCTCCTTTCTTTTTCCTGCCCAATATTTGATTATATTAAGAACCACATAAAATGTGCCTAAGGCAGTGTGGCAGACAGGTAGATTAAAACGGAGCATCAAAAGTAAGGATCATTTACAAATGTAATAACTGAAAGCTGAAAAATGGTTTTAAGGATAAAAAGGCATAGGTTTCTTTGTTTTAGCAACCCACTGCCCTCATCACGATCATTACATCTATTAAAACCATCGAAAAAGCAAAAGAACAAATTAGGAGAGACAGAAAGTATAATGGTGGGTTCTAGGGCCTGGGCTGGGGGATAGGAGTTTGTATTTAAGGGATACACAGTTTAAGTTTGGGAAGATGAGGCAAGCTCTGGAGATGAATGGTGGTGATGGTTGCACAACAATGTGAATGTACTTCATGCTACTGAGATATAGAGTTAAAAATGGCTGACCGGGGGCAGTGCCTCACGCCTGTAATCCCAGCACTTTGGGAGACAAGGTGGGCAGGAGACCAGCCTGGCCAATATGGTAAAACTCTATCTCTACTGAAAAAAAAAAAATACAAAAATTAGCCAGACGTGGCGCCCGCCTGTAGTCCCAGCTACTTGGGAGGCGGAGGCAGGAGAATCACTTGAACCCAGGAGACGGAGGTTGCAGTGAGCTGAGATCGCACCACTGCACTCCAGCCTGGTGACAGAGTGAGACTCTGTCTCAAAAACAAACAACATGGCTAAAATTATAAATTTTATATATGCATGTTGTACCACAATAAAAGTAGGTTAAAAAAAAAAAAGTCCAGGCGAGGTGGCTCATGCCTGTAATCCCAGCAATTTGGGAGATCGAGGGGAGCAGATCATCTGAGGTCAGGAGTTCAAGACCAGCTTGGCCAACATGGCAAAACCCCATGTCTACTAAAAATACAAAAAAGTTAGCCAGGTATGGTGGTGGGAGCCTGTAATCCCAGTGACTTGGGAGGCTGAGGCAAGAGAATCGCTTGAACATGGGAGCTGGTGATAGAGAAGGACTCCATCTCAAAAAAAAAAAAAAAAAAAAAATTAGCTGGGTCTGGTGGTGCATGCCTGTAATCTCAGCTGCTCAGGAGAATCACTTGAACCCAGGAGGCAGAGGTTGCAGTAAGCAAAGATCGTGCCACTGCACTCTGCCTGGGTGACAGGATGAGACTCTGTCTAAAAAAAAAAACAAAAAGAAAAAAGAGTAATGCTACAATTGGCCAGAAGAAGCTCCCAAATGAATTCACTAGAAAGTTTGTTGTTTGAGTCTTAGTAGAAAATAACAGTGCTCTTGAAAGAATCATCGGATACATGAAATGAGAGGGAAAAAAATCTCAGCAACTAGCATTTATAGGGTATACAACAGGGAGTAAAACACATGTGAAAAATATCATGATAGAAGGCCTTTATTTAAAGTGTGGTTGAAGGCTGCTGACTCATTGGATAACTGAAGTATTTGTGGCTTGAGTAACGGCTAAGCCAAGAATCCTGGAGTCAGTGAGACTCTGCCTTCCCTGGAAAAAGAAAAAAAGGAAAGATCAAGTAAATTCTATCCCATTCTGTCTTGGATATTTTGTTCAACAATGATTTTGACCAATCCCAAATTCTTCAAATGAGGGAGGAATGTTCCGTGTTTTTGTAACCTTGATTAAGTGTGATATTATTCCAAGAAAGAAGGAGTATCCAGATGGGGCAGGAGGCGCAAGGAAAGAGCTAAATCAGGAATTCATTTTTTGTTCCCAGTCAGATGATGGGTGTCGTATGGACAGGGTCAACACTGCATCTGATCTCATGCCTAGAAAACACTCTTTAACCAGCTGGGCAGAATGTCTGTGCTGAAGCGGGAAGTAACTTCATTGACTAAACATCTGAAGGCCTTGGTCCACACCTGTAATCCTAGCACCTTGGGAGGCTGAGGCGGTGGATCATCTGAGGTTAGGAGTTTGAGACCAACCTGGCCAACATGGTGAAACCCCATCTCTACTAAAAATACAAAACCTAGCTGGGAGTAGTAGTGTGTGCCTGTAATCCCAGCTACTTGGCAGGCTGAGGCAGGAAGATAGCTTGAGCCCAGGAGGCAAAGTTTGCAGTAGGCCAAGACTGCGCCTTTGCACTCCAGCCTGGGCAACAGAGTGAGACTCTGTCGCAAAACAAACATCCAGACAATGAAACAAACAGACCCCAAAACATCTGAAGACACTCTGACATTATTCTGCTATGGTATTTTATCTTACATGATTCTGATACTGATTATTTATCTTCCTAAGGTTGCCTTTATCTCAGTGTTTTTTTGGCAGGAATAAAGTGATCCTTTATGAATCCCGTGCTTGGAACTGCAATGGCCCAGAGATGCAGCTTCCTACAAAGTCCACACCTACTAGGTTAGCAAGACTCTAGTTATCTAAGGGAAGCCATTGAGCATGGTCAAGTGAAGAAGTTCTGCAACCAGACCTCCTGGGTATGAATCCGAGGTCTGCCCCTTTTAAGAGACCTTAGACACTGACCCTCATCTGTGTTTCAGTTTCTCATCTCCAACGTGAGAATGATCAGACCAGGCCTTATGTCAAAGGATTGTCATAAAAATATGATTTAAAACATGCAAAGTACTCGGAACAGTGCCCCGTGTGTAGGAAGTGGGCTATAAAAGTTGGCTATTATGACTATTAATCATTGACTCTTTGGAGGAGTCATGGCTAAAACAGTGAGAGTGAAAGCTGTTGGGTAATTCTATGGCTTGGGAATCAGAAACCAGTCAGCATTTGCATTGGGGAGTTCAAAACTCCTGGCTGCTATAAGCATGTAGAGCTGAAAATAAAATATTGGTGTTAATAACTGTTCATGCATTAATTCATTCATTGATTCACCATGTGTCAGGAATTTGAGATACCAAGTCAATTACGGCTTGATCATCGACCCAGTGATGCTCAGTGCAGTGGTAGAAACACTCACATAAACAGACTATTATGCAATATGTAGGTGCAAAGATGGCGATATATACAAGGTAGTACTGAAATATGATGGAGGGGAACTTCAGCTAGGGGTGGGGAAGAAGAAAGAGTCATAATTATTGGAGGAAGTAATCCCAGAAGATACCTGCTTTGTCAAATAAAAAAATAATTCTTAAACATCTGGAAATGTTTCAATCTGTCTTCAAAATATAAGGATTTTCTCTTTCGACATAATCAAAATACCATTATTACTTCTAAAACACATAACAATGGTTGCTTAACTATGACAAAAATATCCAGGAGGTTTTCAGTCATTTCATCTGCCATTTTTTTTTTTTTTAGGTTGGTTTGTTTGAATGAAGAAGCATATAAGGTCACCTTGTGATGAGTAGTGTCTCTTAATCTATGTAGATTTCCTCTTCTTCTTTTCTTTTTTGGAGACAGGGTCAGGGTCTCACTCTGTTGCCCAGCTGGAGTGCAGTGGCATGATCATAGCTCACTGTAGCCTTGAACTCCTGGGCTCAAGTGATCCTTCTGCCTCAGCCTCTCAAGCAGCGAGGACTATAGGCACACACCACACCACCAGGCTAATTTTCAAATTTTTTTGTAGAGACAGGGTCTCGTTATGTTGCTCAGGCTGGTCTCAAACTCCTGGGCTCAAGCCATCCTTCTCTCTTATCCTCCTTACAAGCATGAGCCAATGTGCCTGGCACTTTTTCTTTTTCTTAATTCCTTGTAACTCATTTGCTGAGGAAACTGGGTTGTTTATCTTGTAGAGTTTTTCATAAATGAGTTTTGCTGATGGCATCTCCATGGCGTTCTATAACATTTTTCTTTCTTCCTCATATTTCCTGTAAATATCTATTTAGGTCTAGACGCTTGCTCAGATTCCAGTTCCGTTTTTGAGGGAGTGGGGGAGGGCAAGACCTCTCTGCCGACAGCGTGGGGCATTTCCAACAGGAGGCATGCACTATCTGCTCGTCTCTACTTTTCAGACATCCTCAACCCTTAGCGTTCAATGGGCAGGTCTCTCCATTTATTGGGATTGTAAAGTGGTCCTATTCAAAGTCTACCATTTCTTCTTTAGCTGGAATTCTATAATGAGAAACTTTTCTCACTGACTCTTTGCTTCTTCAGTGGTGTTCCTAGTCCTTCTAGGAAGGGCAGGACAGTTCCTGATTGAAAAATCCTATTCACGGTGCTCATATGACATTCCAGGACTCCAAACCTTTAAAGTCAAAATTCTATCCGGTGTACAATTTTACTAAGGCAGGAAAATGAACGGATGCATTTTTATAAAAACTTGTCATGGGAAGAATTTTTTTTTTTTTTTTTTTTTGCTGCAATATAGCTTTAAAAATGCTCTAGCATACCCCCCAAGCTTTTAGTAAAAATAGCTGTTTTTTTTTTAACAGCAATTAGAAAAGATAATCCTGCTAAACTGAAATCCTAGACTACATCTGATATCATTTTAGTTTTCAGTGACCTACTTACTACACGGCACGATTTACAGTTGAAGTTTATTGCTTTAGCAAAATAATGCTTTCCTCATTTGCTTAGGGAAAAAAAAGAAACCTTTCAATTTTATTCTCTAGTACGGCATGAAACCTTCAACACTAAAAATTGGCACAAGGTTAAGTCATTATTAAAACGATTTTGTACCCCAAGTACCTGTTAGACATGATGCATACAGAGTTTATGTTTCTTAAAAGACAAGGGAAGAGGCCAGGCACGGGGGCTCATGCCTGTAATCCCAGCACTTTGGGAGGCTGAGACGGGTGGATCACCTGAGGTCAGGAGTTCGAGACCAGCCTGGTCAACATGGTGAAACCCTGTCTCTACTAAAAATACAAAAATTAACTGGGTGTGGTGGTGGGGGCCTGTAATCCCAGCTACTCGGGAGGCTGAGGCAGGAGAAACGCTTGAACCCGGGAGGCTGAGGTTGCAGTGAACTGAGATTATGCTTTTACACTATAGCCTGGGCAACAAGAGTGAAACTCCAGCTAAAAAAAAAAAAAAAAAAAGACAAAGGAAGAATACATTCCCACTACTGTATATAGGATGTGTAAAATACACACACATATATGCAACACCCCCCCGCCCCAGGCACACACACCCAGACACACACAGGTTAACTTCAAATGGAACATTGAAGAAGCATTGCATTTTGGGTATTTTGTAAACGCCCCTTTTAAGTCTAGTCCCAAGGGAAGTCAGCTGTTGACATGTGGTTGGTGACATAAAGTATTAAGAGTAGTAGAAACAAGGGTCACCTCTGAGCTGTGGGGTGGACCCAAGTGTGACCTTGAGTCCCCCCTGGTCCCTCCAATGAGAGGCTGGCTGGCCCAGATCCTGACCAGCTTTCCTCTTACCCTCTTCCTCCACATCACTTAAATCCTTTGTCTCCAGCTACATTAGATCTATTCAGTGTTTGCCTTTTTAGTGCCTCCACAATTTCTTAATATCTACAAAGAGCGGATTGATTCTCACCCCCAGAATATGCCAGCAGGAAGCGGCGTGGTGTGCATGTTGGCCTGGTCCCAATTTCAGGAACAAGCCAACAAGGGGCAATATTGTCTTTCTTTTCATTCTGTATTTTATTTTTTTTAGAGCATTTTTCTTTCTTATCCAGATTAGTCTGACCTCAGCACAAGACAACTATATATTACTTTTAACGGCAAACTTGAACGTCTCCTGGTTTGCACTGGTGGTTTTCCCTGAATGTAATGTGATAATCCCCACGGAACCACGAATCACTTATTACTCCTGCCCTGATAGAAATACTTTGTTGGGGCTATGATGATGTCTTTTATTTTTAATCCAGCTGAAAATGGAAGCATTACAGAGCTCAGAAATATTAATGAGAAAATTCTCTGCGTTACACAGCAGAGTAAGCTCTGCACGATGGACTAGAATAAAAGCATTTTGCTCCAGTTTTGTCTTGACAGAAACATCTTAACTGAGGCTTTCAAGCGAGGCTTTTGAGAATGAATCCTGTGACACACACATATACAAAATGGAAAAGCCCTGGCATCTAAAATTAGCCTTCTCTTATTGCACCTGTAGCGCTAACAGCTACAAAAGGAGTTACTAAATAATGCACGCGCTGGGATGATTGAAAATGCAGCTGTGCTCTTTTCTATTTTAGAAATCCTGAGGGTTGGAGCCTAATCTAATCCTTTCTTTGTTAGAACTTCTTTCAGATGATAGGTCCTTAAAATGTTTTATTTGTCTTGACTCTGGCTGTCTGTAAACCTCTAAGAACTTTCTAGTGTTTGTTAGCAGATAGAAACGGACTTGCAATCTTACTCTTTTTCTAACTAAACTATGAGTGTTTAAAGCAGATGAGTTTATTCTTTATGAAGGACATGACTTACTACTGTATTCTGTTTCTAGGTACAGTCCTATCAGGATAATTTGTGAGATGGCACCATATTTATGAGTGTGAATCACCCAGCAATTGAGTTTTCTTGTGTGCTTCATGAAAACAAAATAAAAGTCTCCCCGCGTTGTGTCATTGTGGGGAGGCATAATGGAACCCCACCAAAAATGTCCTAATGTCTGTACTTATTTTATTTATGTATTTATGTAATTATTTATGAGATGGAGATTTGCTGTCACCTAGGCTGGAGTACAGTGGTGCAATCTTGGCTCTCTGCAACCTCCAAGTGATTGTCCCACCTCAGCCTCCCAAGTAGCTGGGACTGCAGGCACTTGCCATCATGCCTGGCTAATTTTTATATTTTTAGTAGAGATGGGGTTTCACCATGTTGGCCAGGCTGGTCTCGAACTGATTACCTCAGGTGATCCACCCACCTTGACCTCCCAAAGTGCTAATGTCTGTACTTATGACACCACAGCAGGACCAAAAGGGTATGAAAAACTTTATTACTCACTTAGTGAGACTTTCTGGGGAGCGTAAGGCAGACTCCCAAGCAGGTTGAAAATGGCTTGCGAGAGCAGGGAAAGGCGACCACGTTGGCTTTTACTATGATTAGGAGGTGGCCAGGAGTGAGGGGTTCTGTGTGTGTCCCAGAGCTTGCGTGGTGTAAATTTCCACTGGTATCAAAAGAGCAAGCACCTAGGCTTTCTTGCATCTTGGCCACATAAGAAGGAGTATTGGGACATGACTTAAACTTGATGGTTAACTGTCTGCAGTTAAACATCAAAATGGGCTCAGATTTTTTTCATTACACCTCATTTTTCATTGAAGACCTAAGACACCTTGAAAGGTGGGAAATATTTTTAGACTGACACCACATTTTCTCACTGCTTGAGAAGTGGGGCTTGTGCAGTAGTCTCTGAATAACTTTTACAATTCTACTTTATATTTCCTTCTGGGCCTTTTACGGGCAAAAAAAAAAAAAAATGTATACAGTCATTTTCTGATAAAAAAAATTCTGATAAAAAAGCCATGCAGAGTCTAGATTATTTTAAGGATTCTTAAGAATTGCCCCAGCGAGACAAGATGGCTCACGCCTGTAGTCCCAGCACTTTGGGAGGCCGAGGTGGGCGGATCATGAGGTCAGATGTTTGAGACCAGCCTGGCCAATGTGGTGAAACACCGTCCCTACTAAAAATACAAAAATTAGCTTGGTGTGGTGGCGCATGCCTGTAATCCCAGCTGCTTGGGAGGCTGAGGCAGGAGAATCACTTGAACCTGGGAAGAGGAGGCTGCAGTGAGCCAAGCCTGAGCCACTGCACTGCAGCCTGGTGACAGAGCAAAACTCAATCTCAAAAAAAAAAAAAAAAAAAAAAAAAAAAATATTTCCGCAATCCCGGGTTCGCAATTAATTAAACCCTGCGTGGGGTGTGTTGGGGGGAAATAGGGGAGGGACAGTGGGGGGTGGGGAGTTGGGGGGAGATAGCATGGGGAGAAATGGCAGATATAGGTGAAGGGGAGGA
>CAUYQU010095418.1:0-45887 GCA_963574635.1 Cheracebus regulus
TTGCACTGGTTTCTTCCCATTTTTGTGGATTTATCCACCTGTCGTCTTTGTAATTGCCGACTTTCAGATTGGGTCTCTGAGTGGATGTCCGGCTTGTTGGTGATGAAGTTTTTTCTGTTTCTTAGTTTTCCTTTGGGGGGGCGCCCCTTCCCTACAGAGCTGGGCCTTCCCGCGTTCAGCTGTGGTTGTTCTCAGTCCTCAGCGCTTCCAATTGCTGTTCTCCTTGTGGGGATGGGACCGGCCGAGCCCGACTAAAAGGGCATCCAGTCCCGTACACTCCGCACCGAGAAGCGCCGCGCCGGCCAAAATAGTCGCACTGGCAACCTGTGTGGCTCCTTCGCCGGGAATCTCCCAGTCTGTGGGCATCAAAAATTCGTTTGCAATTGCAGCATCCACTAGCTCTCTGCGCTTTCACTGGGAGCTACAATCCTGAGCTGCTGCTATGTGGCCATCTTGGATCTCTCTCCCAATATTTTACCTTTTTGTGGAGACAGGGTCTCACTATATTACCCAAGCTAGTCTCAAATTCTTGGGCTCAAGCAATCCTCCTCACTCCATCCCACAAAGTGCTGGGATTACAGGTGTGAGCCATCATGCCCAGCCTATAGTATATTTTCTTTACAACAAATTTCTGTGTATGTGTGTACGTAGTTGACAAGAAACATTTTAAGCTTATTCCCTTTTTCACTAGAATAATCTCCAGTAACAACAAAGTAATGAAAATCTGA
The DNA here is from genome assembly GCA_963574635.1 of Cheracebus regulus. Lineage (NCBI taxonomy): Eukaryota > Metazoa > Chordata > Mammalia > Primates > Pitheciidae > Cheracebus > Cheracebus regulus. The sequence continues at coordinate 729 of CAUYQU010095418.1, forward strand.
TTAAAGACAAATTATCTGACCAGGCAACTGCAATCTATAAATTATTTCAGCAGGTTAATGTCAGATGTAAAAAGTTATCAGTAAAAAGAAGTAAGCATGCTTTGGAACAAACAGGGAAGATAGTATTTGTATTGGGTTAAACAACATGTTGTCTATCCCCCTGCAAATTCGTATCTACTTGGTACCTTATAATGCAGCCTTATTAGAAATAGGGTCTAGGGTCTTTGCAGATGTAATCTGCAAAATTGAAATGAGGTCATGCTGGATTTGGGTGGACCCTAAATCCAATGCCTGATGAAGGCCATGTGAAAACACAGAGACATCAGCGTGAGGCAGACAAAATGCTGTAGGCACAAGCCTAGGAATGCCAGGGATTGCTGGCAACCACCAGAAACTAGGAAGAAAGAAGAGATTCTTCCTAGAGGCTTCAGAGAGAGAATGGCCTCGCCAGCACCTTGATTTCAGACTTCTAGCCTCCAGAACTGAGAGAGAATACATTTCTGCTGCTTTAATCTACAAAGTTTTTGGTAATTTGTTACAGCACCCCTAGGAAGCTAACATAGAATCTTTGACTAAAGGCATGATTGGTGAAAAACAACCTTCTCATGGCTCATTCATTCTTAAAGTGAAATACTAATGCAGCAAAGATATATAGTACTAGTGCGAATTCCTACTTAATAATAACAACCACACAATCCTTACATTTCCTTCATCATTCTCATTGTAAACAACAGTGTCCACAAATCTAGGTGGCTCTTTGTACCCTAAACTGCTTCAAGGTTGAAGCAAAACCTAACTGCAAAACTGAAAGGCCCTGTATTCACCTTGTTACTCTAATAGTATAACGATTAAGAAATGATATACTGCTTTTCTCTAATTATTTCTGAAAATGCTCCCCTTGTTTACAGTATAAAAATGAATAAAAATGTACTTGTAATCATTGTAATTCACTGAAAATCTGACAGGAAAAAAAGCCCACATGTAAAAACATGGACACACTCAAAATCTTTAAAGCTTTCTGACTTATTTAACAATTTCAACCTGTATACTGCAGTTCAATAAATTCTAAATGAAAAGCTTTATGCAGAAGTGGTCAAAATTGGCAAAATAATTTCTTCCATACTCTATCAATTTTGTGCTTGTGCTTCAAGATTTCAGCAAGGAGTGTTAAACACATGCTCTTTTCTTCTATAATATTTTGGTGGTTGCGTCACTAAGAAAATAGTTTGTCAATGTACCACTTGTAACTGACTTTTCCAATGGAATTATGTAGTTACCTCAACCTCTTCAAAAACATATAGTGCAAAAGCAAAAAACGACAAGAAGAAGAAAGAAAGTGAAAACTTCAAGAGATATAATTTAACTGTCTCATTCTAGTAGAGAAAAGATGGATTGGGCTTAAACAGTTATTCTAAAGGGATTTTTGTCAGTTCAAGTAGAAGCTTTTCTAAATGTCTACAATGAAACACATTGTGGTTGTCACAATTCTATTTCCGTTGATGCAAAAGTGAATATTTACCACAATAAACACAATACCATTCCCAAACCACTTAAATTCAGAAAAAACTCTCTGCAATTAGCCAACTATGTCATAAAGTAGGCAGCACCTCGTGCTGACGTTTTGCTGTTATTTCAGTCACATTAAAACAATTTTTAATGTTTTTTTTTAAACATCTGGTATTCTATTTTGACCAGTTCCACATGGGGCCAAGACTTGCAGAAGTCATGTTAAGATAGCATGAGTTTTCTTAGCCCTCATCACAGTTCTGGGGGTGAAAAGCCAGGGCAAGATCCATGTTAGGGCAAGAAAGAACCACATGTGAAAGCAGGTACACTGTTGCTTTCCTCTCCCCGGGACTCCTCTACAGATCTTTCAAGTCATAAAGTTTCTGTGGCCAGGGCAATCAGTGCAATACCACAGGTTAAAACTAAAGCCAGTAGTGGCCTTTGTTGTTACGAGAAAGGTGGGTATATAGGAAAAGACAAGTTTGGGGACCAGGCAGGCCCGGGCTCCTATTTCTGACCCACTGCTGGTTAGTATGTGCTCTTTGGCAAGTTGCTGGAGCCCTCAAGTTTAGATTCTTCATTTAAGTGTTGTAAGGCTGAAGGAAGATCAAGCATGTAAAGCACCTAATGCTACTCAATCTACTGTACTTAATAAATGTTAGCTCATTTTCAACTGAAATTTTATCAAGCACTCTCTCAGACCACAGTGGAATAAAACTGGAAATTAACTCCAAAAGGAACCTTCAAAACCACGCAAATATATGGAAATGAAATAACCTGCTCCTGAATCATTGGGACAAAAATGAAATCAAGATGAAAATTAAAAAATTCTTCTAACTGAATGACAATAGTGACACAACCTATCAAAACCTCTGGGACACAGCAAAGGCAGTGCTAAGAGGGAAATTCATAGCCCTAAACACCTATATCAAAAAGTCTGAAATAGCACGGATGTTCTAAGGTTACACTTCAAGGAACTAGAGAAACAAGAACAAACCAAACCCAAACCCAAACCCAAACCCAGCAGGAGAAAAGAAATAACCAAGATCAGAGCAGAACTAAATGAAATTGAAACAAACAAACAAACAATACAAAAGATAAATGAAACAAAAAGCTGGCTCTTTGAAAAAATAAATCAAATTGATAGACCATTAGCAAGATTAACCAAGAAGAGAGAAAATCCAAATAAGCTCAATAAGAAACAAAACGAGAGATACGACAACTGACACCACAGAAATACAAAAGATCATTTAAGGCTACTATGAATACCTTTATACACATAAACTAGAAAATCTATAAAAGATGGATAAATTCCTAGCAGGATACAACCCTCCAACCTTAAATCAGGAAGAATGTTATTGGTCTGATCAGACAAGTAATAAGCAGCAAGATTGAAACAGTAATTTAAAAATTACCAAAAAAAAAAAAAAAAAGTTCAGGACCAGATGGGTCCACAGCAGAATTCTAACAGATATTCAAAGAAGAATTGGTACCAATCCTATTGACACTATTCCACAAGATAGAGAAAGAGGGAACCTTTCCTAAATCATTCTATGAAGCCAGTATCACTCTAATACCAAAACCAGGAAAGGACATAACCAAAAAACAAAACAAAACAAAACAAAACTACAGACCAATATCCCTGATGAACATAGATGCTAAACACCTTAACAAAATACTAGCTAACCGAATCCAACAACATATCAAAAAGATAATCCACCATGATCAAAAGGGTTTCATATCAGGGATTCAGGGATGGTATAACATACACAAGTCAACATATGTTGATACACCACTTAACAGAATTAAAAGCAAAAATCACATCTTCATTTCCATAGATGCAGAAATAGCATTTGACAAAATCCAGCATCCCTTTATGATTAAAACTATCAGCAAAATTGGCATACAAGGAACATACCTCAATATAATAAAAGCCATCTATGACAAACCCACAGCCAACATAATATTAAATGGGGAAAAGTTGAAAGCATTCCCTCTGAGAACTGGAACAAGACAAGAATGCCCACTCTCACCACTCCTCTTCAGCATAGTACTGGAAGCCCCAGCTAGAGCAATCAGACAAGAGAAAGAAATAAAAGGCATCCAAATTGGTAAAGAGGACGTCAAACTGTCGCTGTTTGCTGATGACATGACTATTTGCCAAGAAAACCCTAAATACTCCTCCGGAAAGCTCCTAGAACTGATAAAAGAATTCAGCGAAGTTTCCAGATACAAAATTAATGTATATAAATCAGCAGCTCTTACACCAATAGTGACCTAGCTGAGAATCAAATCAAAAACTCAATCCCTTTTACAATAGCTGCAAATAAATAAAAAAACACTTAGGAATATACCTAACCAAGGAAGTGAAAGACCTCTACCAGGAAAACTACAAAACATTGCTGAAAGAAAACATAGATGACACAAACAAATGGAAACACATCCCATGCTCATGACTGAGTAGAATCAATATTGTGAAAATGACCATACTGCCAAAAGCAATCTACAAATTCAACGCAATTCCCATCAAAATACAATCATCATTCTTCATAGAATTAGAAAAAACAATTCTAAAATTCATATGGAACCAAAACAAGAGCCTGCATAGCCAAAGCAAAACTAAGCAAAAAGAAGAAATCTGGAGGCATCATGTTAACTGACTTCAGACTATACTATAAGGCCATAGTCACCATAATAGCATGGTACAGGTATAGAAATAAGCACATAGACCAATGGAACAGAATAGAGAACCCAGAAATAAACTCAAATACTTACAGCCAACTGATCGTTGACAAAGCAAACAAAAACAAAGTGGGGAAAGGAAACCCTTTTCAACAAATGGTGGTGGGATAATTGGCTAGCTACATGTAGGAGAATGAAAATGAATCTTCATCTCTCATCTTATACAAAAATCAACTCCAGATGGGTTAAGGACTTAAATCTAAGACCTGAAACTATAAAAATTCTAGAAGATAACATTGGAAAAACCCTTCGAGATACTGGCTTAGGCAAGGATTTCATGACCAAGGACCCAAAAGCAAATGCCATAAAAACAAAGATTAAATAGCTGGGACTTAATTAACTAAAGAGCTTTTGCATGGCAAAAGAAACAGCAGAGTAAACAGACAACCCACAGAGTGGGAGAAAATCTTCACAATCTATATGTCTGACAAAGGAATAACATCCAGACTCTACAATGAACTCAAATAAATCAACAAGAAAAAAAAAAACAATCTCATCAAAAAGTAGGCTAAGGACATGAATAGACAATTCTCAAAGGAAGATAAACAAATGGCCAACAAACATGAAAAAATGCTGAACATCACTAATGATCAGAGAAATGCAAATCAAAACCACAATGTGATAGCACCTTAGTCTTGCAAGAATGGCCATAATCAAAAAATCAAAAAACAGTAGATGCTGGCATGTCTGTGGTGAACAGGGAACACTTCTATACTGCTGGTGGGAATGCAAACTAGTACAACTGCTATGGAAAACAGTGTGGAGATTCCTTAAAGAACTAAAGTAGAACTACCATTTAACCCAGCAATCCCACTACTGGGTATCTACCCAGAGGAAAATAAGTCATTATATGAAAAAGATACTTGTACATGCACGTTTATGGTAGCACAATTCGTAATTGTAAAAAGGTGAAACCAACCCAAATGCCCATCAATAAATGAATGAACTGTGAGATATATATATATATATATACACACACACACACATATATATGCATACACACATGATGGAATACTACTCAGCCATAAAAAGGAATGAATTAATGGCATTCACAGCAACCTGGATGAGACTGGAGACTATTATTCTATGTGAGGTAACTCAGGAATGAAAAACCAAAAATCCTATGTTCTCCCTTGTAAGTGGTAGCTAAGCTATGAAGATGCAAAGACATAAGAATGATGCAATGGACTTTGGGGAATCAGAGGGAAAGGGTAGGAAGTGGGTAAGGGATAAAAGACTACAAATATAGTGCAGTATGCCCAGGTGATAGGTGCCCAAAATCTCACAAATCACCACTAAAGAACTTACCCATGTAACTAAACACCACCTGTTCCCCAATAACCCATGAAAATATAAATGAATGAATGAATGAATGAATGAATGTTAGCTCCTTTTCCTTTTCTTCTCCTTCCCTCAGCTAAGTTTAGGCTTAAATTTTAACTTACAGGAGAAAAGCTGTAGATGTGTCAGCCTCCAACAGACAAAGCACAAGGACTCCACCCCCAGAGAGTTATTTGGGGGATATTTTTTCTTTTAAACATAAGTAAGTGCCTGCAGCTATTCCGGGGCTGTTATGTTCTACTTCAGTATATACAGATATTAAGTCTGCAAGTTAAAACTGTCATTCCAAAATTGTTCCCTCTAGGAGAAATAAATAGACATTTGCCGTGTTACTAAGGATGCTAGGTCTTATTGTGATGGCTGAGTAATTACTACAGTGTAGGTCCTGTCAGGAAACACATCACTCCCTATGTGTAAGGAGGCAAGGTCTCACCACACAGCCCTGCCAGTCACCTGAAGGAAAGGTCCCTCAGCCTGGGAACTGCTACTGAGTATGAGTTTTATATTTAGAAGTTAACACTGAGTGAAGAAAAGAGACAGAGTCTACGAGCCTCGGGAATAAATTAGCTGTTAAATTCAATATCTGAACAAAAGGGACTGTTTCAGATTTACGTTTCTTTGTTACTGTTACTGGTATTCTTTTCCTGCCTTTTCCCTTTTTAAATATTTGGTAACGCCTTTTTCAGCTGTGCTAAGGCAATCTAAAAGATGGAGTCATTTTTTCATGTTTGTGCCAGACTTGTAAAAAGGGACTAGCTTACTACCCTCCGTATCCAGCACGAAATATGCTGGAAAACTACGAAGAGAACAACTGAAAAAAAATTTTTTAAGAGAGACAGAGACGTACTCAGGGAGTATGAAGTTTGGGTAGTCTTCATCTAAACATTTTTCTAGATAGTACTAAAACTGCATGAATGTCTGTTTTAGCCTTTTTGTACTATAAAATAAAGCATATAAAACTGCACAAAAAAAAGATGTTGCAGTTCAAATATTTGTCACAAAGGGAAACACTCATGGTACAACCACTAGGACAAGACACAGAGTTTGCCAGAAGCCAGAAGTGTGCCTCATGACCTTACTAGTAACTACCCTCTTCCTTTCTGAAAATGCAACCACAATCTTGACTTTTGCCTAAGTATGCATCCTTAGACACTGGTTTTGTTTTGGTTCTTAAAAATGTTATTTAAATGGATCATGCAGTCTGTATTTTTTTGTGCCTGGCTTCTTTGATCCACATTATATTTGTGAAATTTATCCATATGATTATGTGTGTCAGTTTATTACTTTTCATTGATGCATACTATTCCACTGCACAAATATACAACATTTTATCCATCTAATCTTGGTGGACACTTGAGCTCTTTCCAGGTGTTAGTTATTATGAATGATTCTGTTATGAATGTTCTTGAATATGTCTGTTGTTTGCATTTCTGTTAAGTGTATTCTAAGGAATGGAACCGCTCGATCATAGGGTATGCATTTCATAAACTGTTGTAAAGTATACCAGTCTCCCCAAAGTGATTGCACCAATGCATGTTCCCTACCAGCTGCTTATGAATGTTCCAGCTGCCTCACATCTCTGCCACGTTTTGTGGGTGTAGTAGTTTTATCTCTCGTCTGTAACAAATGATACTGAGCCCCTTTTGAAAACACTATTTGTCATGTGTTTTAACTCTCATGTGTATATTTTAAACTTAACAAGACATTGATGATGTTTTGTATGGTCAATAGGTATTTCGATCTCTCCACATAGTCATATCTGTAGTTGCATTTTTGACCTTTCATCTGAGATTATTTTTATCCTACCTAAATAACATTCTTTAATATTTTCTTTAGCTAAAGTCTGTTCGTTGGTATCAAAATTTTCCAGTTTGTCTGAAAACATCTTTATTTCACTCTTATACTTCAAGAATACTGTTATTGGGTATAGAACTTCAGGTTGACAATTATTTACTTTCTACACATTAAAGATATCATTCCATTGCTTTCTTCTGGCTTCTGTTTCTTCTAAGAAGTTAGCTACTGCTACTGGACATAATTATATCTCCTAGGAAAGAAATTTATCTTCCCCCCTTCTCCTGTTGCTTTCAAGATTTTATCTTTGTTTTTGCTTTTATTAGCATTACAGTGATATGTCTAGGTATGAGTTTCTTTTTTATTTATCCTTCATGGAGTTCACAGGATTACTCGAGTTTATAAATAGAAGTTATTTATCGATGCCACAAAGTTCATAGCCATTTTCTACGCAAATACTGCTGTGCTCCACTTTAGCGCTCATCTACTTCTGAGATTCTATTTACAAATATTTAGAAATCTCATACCATATCCTTTAGGTATCAATCTTTCTTCTGCATTTTGCAATCCTTTTCTTCTCCACATTTTCTGTTACATATTTTCTTTCAGCTCCTTTTCAGTGTGTCAATCTTTTCTTTGGTTGTATCTAATTTGTTATAAACCTATGCAGTGAGTTGTTTGTTTTGGTTATAATAATGTGCAGTTCTGGAATTTGCACTCAGTTGTCTTTTATAGTTACAAATTCTCTTGAATTTTTGTCTTTGCTTGAAAATAGTAAACACAGTTATTTTACTTTTTCTTTTAAATATTTTTTAAATGGAGTCTCACTTTGTCGTCCAGACTGGGGTGCAGTGGTGCGATCTCGGCTCATTGCAACCTCCACCTCCCCGGTTCAATTTGCAGGTGTGCACCAACATTCTCAGGTAATTTTTATATTTTCAGTAGAGACAGGTTTTTGCCATGTTGGCCAGGCTGGTCTAGAACTCCTGACCTCAGGTGACCTGCTCACCTCAGCCTCCCAAAGTGCTGGGATTACAGGCGTGAACCACTACACCTGGCTAACACAATAAAGTCTATTTCTCTAATGCCAATCTATGAAGCTTTAATGTATTTTTTTGTATTGCTATTGTTTCCCTAGTTTTTGCTGATATTTTCTTCCCACTTCAAGTGTGTGTTTACAGTAAGTCCTCACTTAACATCATCAATAGGTTATTGGAAACTGCGGCTTTAAGTAAAACACCATAAAATTACGTCAATTTTTTCTTACAATGAAACAACATACAGCAAAGCAGTGTTATTCAAGGACCTGCAATATGTGTCATTTCACTTAAAATCACAGTTTCTGAGAACCTATAGACAATGTTAAGTGAAGACATACTATATTTTTTACAGCGTGATATTGTTTTTGCAAAATTATTAGAAATAATTTGAGAATGAGGATATCATTACTATATTCTTCTAGGGAATTTAAACTTGTTCCTGCGAGATCTTGTGGAACTATACTCTGGAATCACCTTAATCTAATTTCAGGGCATGAGAAGATTAGAAGGTAGACTTCCTTTTTTCCTGATTTTGGCCCCATAATTCTTTACTATTTTATAACCTCTCCAATGCCTCCAAGCAGACTTTTTTATACTTTAACTTGCTTTTCTAGTCTCCTTCATCAGGAATGTTAATACAAATTACTTGCCCTACCATTATAGAAAGCTCCTGGCTCTATGTTTCATTTTAATAAGCTGTTCCTTTACTATATCACCTTAAACGCAATATCTTAATCTATGAAATAGGTCTATTATTGCTTTAGTTTTATCCAATGAGACATGTTATTCCCTATTTTTAAGTCTGTTAATTAGTTTTGGCTATTTAAAAAGTAATGGATAAAAAAGCACTCAAAATAGTAAAAGAGAATTGGCTATCAGGAAGCATAATGTCTACCATAAACGTTCATGAAAACCACCCAGTTTATTTTTAAATACAACAATCTTATTTCCTAAAGTCTTATATTTCTTAACAAAATAGTATTTCCTAAAGCTTTATATTTCTTAATTCTATTACTTTCATTTATTATTATTATTATTATTATTATTATTTGAGACATTTTTTCACTCTGTCATCCAGGCTGAATGCAGTGGCGCGATCTCAGCTCACTACAACCTCCACCTGCTGGGTTCAAGCAATTCTCCTGCCTCAGCCTCCCGAGTAGCTGGGATTACAGGTGCCTCCCACCATGCCTAACTAATTTTTGTATTTTTTTTTTCTTTTTGAGATGGAGTCTCACTCTGTCGCCAAGGCTCGAGTGTAGTGGCACAATATCCACTCACTGCAACCTCCACCTTCCAGGTTCAAGTGATTCTCCTGCCTTAGCCTTCTGAGTAGCTGGGACTACAGGCACGTGCCACCACACCCAGCTAATTTTTTGTAGTTTTAGTAGAGATGGGGTTTCACCGTGTTAGCCAGGATGGGCTTGATCTCTGGACCTCATGATCTGCCTGCATCAGCCTCCCACAGTGCTGGGATTACAGGCATGAGCCATGGCACCCAGCTAATTTTTGTATTTTTAATAGAGATGGGGTTTCACCATGTTGGCCAGTCTAGTCTTGAACTCCTAATCTCAAGTCATCCACCTGCCTTGGCCTCCCAGATTGCTGGGATTATAGATGTGAGCCACTGCACCTGGCCAATTCTATTACTTTTATTTTTACTTACAAAAAAAGCCCACCCAGTCGAGTGTGGTGGCTCATGCCTGTAATCCAAAAACTTTGGGAGGCTGAGGTGGGCTAATCACCTGAGGTCAGGAGTTCAAAACCAGCCTGGCCAACATTGTGAAACCCCATCTCTACTAAAAACACAAAAATTAGCTGTGCATGGTGGCACACCTGTAATCCCAGCTAGTAGGGAGGCTGAGGCAGAAGAATCGCTTGAACCCAGGAGGCGGCGTTTACAGTGAGCTGAGATCATGTCACTGTACTCCAGCCTAGACAACAAGAGCAAGACTCTGTCTTAAAAAAAAAAAAAAAGAAAGAAAGAAAAGAAAGAAAAAGAAAAGAAAAAAAGCCCACCCTAGAATACTTGTGTTTGTTTGTTGCATTTTGTCTTACAAAACAAATTGTGTCCAGAATGATGTAATAACTGTTTCATAAGTATAAACTTACTGAAACTTTATATAAAAATCACAAATTCATAGACCTAATACTCCTACAACCAATAAATGATGAAATTTCTTTAGCACTTTTTGGTTAGAATACTATTATATTATATCCCTTTAAAATATTACTAAAAGTGGACTCCAGACCAAATTAAGACTCTGATCAAGATGAATTACACAAAGTTTCAACTGTTTTCTCTGCTGTATAAGAAAACTATGGTTCATCACTTGCTTAGACTGCCAAATACAAAGTGACCCCTCAAAATCAGAATGTTCTCCTTTAAACGTAAAAATATAAAGGCTTCATAATACTATTGTGCTTTAAGAAAAATCAATTGGTTCAAATTATTGCATGAAATAAGACTTTCCAGGCTTTCTGGCAACATTTGTGAGTTAGAGAAAAAGGCACATTACCTTACGGAAACCTCTGCAACAAGGTCCTCTTTCTCCACTTTCATTTGCTTTCCATAATCACACATTGGTTTTCAGGTTACTGTGGCTTTCAACACTTTAAACCACAAATGAAAGGCCTAATTCTTAGGATACTGGCACAATGAATACCTTTAACATCCCCAGTTATATTAATATGTGTGTTCTCCTTCTGCACAGCAAATAGTCTACAAATAGTAGAGTGACCGTTAAATCAGCAGATTCTTCACACTTAATATGTTGTAATTTTCCATAGGACTAGTCAATATAAACATGTACTTTAAAATATACACACTTGTGAATGTCCACAAAATACATATACTTGTTTTTGCTCTTACTTTTTATATTAAGCTAAATATAGTATATATGTATTAATATATGCATCCTGATTTGTATAGTTTGAAACATATTTACATTATTAGAAATAGTGCGTTCTCTATGGAAATAAATCAAATGATCTTTTTTAGAGCATCTAATGTGTATAAATCTTTACAAATGTATATATAAGTATATTCAGCAAAATGATTACTAAAGAGAATAAATAAGAAATTACATCTAGACACGTTATTATAAAATTGCAGAAGATGAAAGACAAAGAGAACACTTTAAAAAATAAAAAAAGATCATGTAACAAAGAAATGACAATTAGGCTGAAAACAGAATTCAGCAGAAACAATACAGACCAAAAGTTTGTGGAAATACCTTTAAAGTGCTAAGAGAAAATACATCAGTCTACACTTAAAACAAGAACAAGAGAAAAATAATAACCTGTGTAGACAGAGAAAAACTGAGAGGATTTAGTATCAGCAGGGTTTTACCCACTGGAGCTTCTAAAGGAATACTTTAAGGATAATAGTTCCAGAAAACAGGTCTGAGTGCAACAAAGAAAAGAAAGCAAATAAACTGATAAAATAGTGGCAAACCTAAATAATCAATAATGTAATAATAAAGTCTAGGGTTTGCAGCAGGTAAAGTAGAAGAGAAGCAACTGGAGTTGTATTTGAAGATCCTCATGGCATTCTGGAGGCATTTAATATCAGGTTTAGTCTGCTAGGTATGCATGGACAATTTCAAGGGTACTCATAAAATAAGAAAAACAGTGTACAATTTCTACATTTAGAAAAACATTAGTTGCTGTTACAAACCCCCAGATTTCAGTGGCTTAACACATCATTCTCTAACAATCTAATGTTTGGTTAGCAGGTGGTTTTCCTCTACACAGAGGTTCAAAGACTCAGGTTCTTACCATCTTGTGGCTTCACCAACCATTAGGGTCTTGCCATCCTGTGCATCCAGAGAGCAGAAAATGAAAAGGGGCATGGATGAGGTTCAAGCACTCCCTAAATGCCTTGGCACCAAAATGGTAAACATCACTTCTGTTCATATCCCACTGGTTAGACCTCAGTCACACAGTAATGTGTAACAGTCCTGGAAAATGTGGCTTCATGTATGCTCAAAATAATAAAAATAAAAAAAGAGGAGACATAGATTTTGGAGAGCAGCTAGGAGGTTCTGTCACAACTTCCAATCCACTGAGAATAAGAAAACAAACAAAATTCAAACAATTTAAATAGAAAGAAAATAAAGAGAAAAGGAAATGGATAAAAAGGTGTGACAAATATAAATAAAGTATTAAGGTAAGGTGACAGTAACAACAGCAAACATTCGGCAAGCACAATAAATGTAAATCTATCGGTTAAAAATTAGACATTATAATGTATTTTAAAACAATAACAAAATGAAGCAGTATGCTCTTTATAAGAGACACACCTAAAACATAAAGACAGAAAGGATCGAAAACATGGGAAAAATATTCCAGGCAAATATGAACCTGAATGAAGTTATATACCTATATCAGTATCATTTTTAAATGGACTCCATCCCAAAAAAAGGGAATAGAGAGAGTACCTACATAATGGTAAATTTAATAGGGAAGTATATTAATTCCATATATTTAAACACTATTAAAATAGCCTCAAATATGTATAAAGCAAAATTTAATAAAAACAAAAAATTAATAAACCCACCATATAGAGATTCTAAAATATGTTTGATGCAGAGGATATGTGTAGTATATGTAAGACTGCACACTGTTTTCACATAAATATTTCCAAAACCTGTGTATATGTTAAGCCACAAAACCAGTCTCACTGGAGTTCCAACAATAGATATTATATAGTCCATGCCCCTTCATCACAAAGCAATTAAGTTAAAAATCAACAATATAAAAATAAAATCTCCATAGTTAGAAAATGTTAAAGCATTTCTAAATAACCCATGAGTCAAAGTAAACACTAGAAAAGAAATATTTACTTCAGAAAAAAAGAAATATTTACTTCAGAAAGAATGAACCACAGCTCACAACAGGGATGAATCAGAAACATAATGTGAGGAAAAAAAACAAATTGTTACAGCTAATGTAACAACTCTATTTTTACAAGACAGTGTATGATAAACACAGATCAACAGAGGAATGACAGAGACGGAACATACAGGTAACCACGGCAGAGTTGGTAATGTTCTGACTCTTAAACTGAGTGGCAGGTTCCCCTGTGTAGACAAGTTACATAACTGACATGCACCTTACACAATCTTTCATTTGTATCCAGTATTACTATGTGATACACTGGCACATGCATTTGTGCCAGTTCAACAATGTGCTCCCTTTACCATTTAAAAATCTTTTTGTTTAAAAGAAAGTTCCACGGCTATTCACTATTCTCTTCCCAATCACTTCCCAATCACAGATTAGGAAGATACTTTAGATATCAGAGGAGTCTGGTGAGACAATACATCAGATTCCAAAATAATCTGTCCATTCCAACTGAGGTTAAATTGGTAAGTTTCTAGAGCTTAATGGGTCAGAACAGCTATGAGGTCTCTGTCTAGAATACTTGACCCTTTCAAAGTAAAATGACAGCAGTAAAAGAACAGAAGTCTTCAGTGTGCCCTCGAGCCAGTCAGACATGATGTCAGTTAAATAAATTTCAAAAACACTACAGGATTTCAAATATAAAGAAATCAAGATGGCAAACAATAATACAGTATTGTCACCATTTCTCATTACTGGCAATCTGAAAAAAAAAAACTTCTATGATAAAATTTAAAATATATGATCAATATTTTTAAATAACCTTTTTCCGAGACAGAGTTTCACTCTTGTTGCCCAGTCTAGAGTGCAATGGCATGATCTCGGCTCACTGCAACCTCTGCCTCCTGGATTCAAGCAATTCTCTTGCCTCAGCCTCCTGAGTAGCTGGGACTACAGGCATGCGCCACCACACCTGGCTAATATTTATATTTTTAGTAGAGAAGGGGTTTCACCATGTTGGCCAGGCTGGTCTCGAACTCCTGAGCTCAGGTGATCCACCCACCTCAGCCTCCCAAAGTGCTGGGATTACAGGCGTGAGCCACTGTGCCTGGCCTTAAATACACATTTTTAAAAGGATTAAATTTAGTGAAAAGTAGTAGGAACAATGAAATTTGGAATTAATTTTTCTATTAGAAAAATGACATTTAGGTTTTCACCACACCCTCTCCATGTACTGCCAGAGCTGGCTTTAACAATTAACGAATACTTATTCTGCGGGGAGTTTGTTGATGTAAAAACCAAGAAACAATTTATCTCCACTGGGAATACTTTGAAGAAGGAATTAGAGGGGGCTGGGCCAGGAAGGATCTATAAAAAACAATATTTGCCAAAGTAAAAACACATAGGCACACATGGGAATTATTTTACTTTCAACAAGTTCTGAAAGTAGTAACAAAACCAGGGAGAGTTAAAAGAATAATTCAACACTGATGTTTCAGGGATGCGGAAGGAGACCAGGCATTTAGGCTTCACGTTGCTAAGTGTGTTCATCTAAAACCTAAAACGCATTTTCATAACAACGACTTTGCTATTTCTTAGCATTTTGTCTCTTTAGGCAGCTTATTTCCCAGTCAAAGTTGTAATTTTGTATTCATAATACCATAATCATTTCCATGGTAACTTCCTGTGAAGTCGGAGAGAAAACACTATTGACTTCTCCTGCGGCTCTAATTTCCCAGTTGAAATCATATGTTGATTTTATTTTTTCCAATGTAAGTTAAAGATTTACAACTAAAAATCCTGGGGATGAGGTCTTAACACAGAAAACCCATCTGTCATCGCTACAGAGGCCAGCAGAGAAACCTAGTAGCACAGGATACTTGGTTCAAACGCAAGGACCTGTGCCAGAGTCAGTCAACCTGGGTTCACACCCCAGCTCTGACAGCTATGAGAGAGGAGTCTTTGAACACAGTATCCAGTGTTCTCAAGTTTCCCTTTACCCATCTGTAAAATGAAAAAGTATCTCATAATGTTGTGAGAATTAAATGAGAGACAATGCTGTCAGCTTTAAAAAAAGAAAAAAAAAATCTCACTTCCCCAAAATTCACAGTTATCTCTGACCTCAGGATATAGACAGAGAGTTGCAATGCAAGTACTCATTCAGCAAATGTTTATTAAGGGCCCACTTTGTGTTCTTTGTGCTGGAAGACAAGGGATAGTGTTAGTGCTTTGGCCTTAACAAAAACTGTTTCTCTACCCTGATGCTTCAGTTTCATGTTTACCTCCCTCTGTAGGAGGCTAGATCTTGGTCTGAGGTCGACCTTGATTCTCAGCCCTCTCTATTTTTCTCTTTTGCCCACATATCAAGGCAAATAGAGTGCACAATTTAAAGTTTCAAACAGTGAGCCTCTGTGTGGATGAGAAATGAAGTCCAGGCTGGGCAATACTGTTTCAATTTACCATCTCATCTGAAGGAGGGGATGTGGTTCCTTTTAAAGGATAATTTATAATGAATAAAAGCCTTCAGCTTACAGCTAGCTTAAAATTATTATTTGGGCTAACAGCACAGTGACAACTGTCTGAACCTCTGAAAGCACAAGGGTAGTAAATACCTACCTTCAGAAACCCAAGCATCAGTTAATTCTAAGCCTGTGTAACTACCTATTTCTACAGAAATAACAATAATTTTACCTAGCAACTTCATGAAAAGTGGAGAAATCGTTTATGACAAAAAGAAAACCTAACCCCTTTGAATTCCTTAGATATGTTGTTGTCATCAGATACTTAAACTTTGTACCTAAAGTAAAGCTTAATAAATTTACCATCATAAATGCTGAGGTGGTCTTCAATAAAAGAAACCTTGAAAAACTGGCAATTGTATGCTTTCTGAGCAGGAAAACAAATTTAAATGTAGATATCTAAAGGAAGAAGACATAGCACTCTGTATCTAGATAGTAATGTATATTCTCTTCAACAGTATTTGGGATAGATGACTCGTAGAGAAAAAAGGTTTGTGGTAAGCTTGGAAGGGCTCTGAGAAATTCTGTAGCAAAAAAACCTAATTATTGTTAAGAAAATGCTAAATAAGCATTTTCCAAAATTATTTGATCAAATGTCTCACAGAAAACACTTAAGAACATGCTGTTATTTAGTAAGCCGCATATTCACATAGCTGCTAAAGCATATCAGAGAGTATCAGCTCATTACTCAAAGCATCTTGCTCTTTGTAGTTGAAACAGCAAATAAAAATATCCCAGAATTGGCCAAGCATGGTGGCTCATGCCTGTAATCTCAGAACTTTGGAAGGCTGAGGCAGGTAGGTCACTTGAGTCTAGGAGTTCGAGACCAACCTGGGCAACATGGTGAAACCTAATCTCTAGCAAAAATACAAAAATTAGCCAGGCATGGTGGTGCGCGCCTGTAGTCCCAGCTACTCACAAGGGTGAAGTGGGAGGATGGTTTGAGCCTGGGAGGCGGAGTTGCAGTGAGCTGAGACAGCACCATTGTACTCCTGGACGACAGAACCAAATAATAATAATAATAATAATCCTGTCTCAAAAAAAACCCCAAAAAATCCTGGAATTCTGTTCTAATTGCTCCACAATCCCTACCAGAAACAAGAATTTCCTTCTATAAGTGTATGGAATATTTAAATGACAGAAAAGAATATAAGCTGTTTTGCCTGTTTGGTTGAAGATACATCTATATCAAGAATAGTATCTGGTACACAAAAATAACCATTAAACGGATGATTGAATAATCTCCATAGTTTTCTTATTTCTAGTCAAGAGATAACTTCTGATCTGTTTCCCTACAAGATACTAGAGATCTGTGATTCCACAAAATCCTATATTTAGAAGCACACTCCAGAAGAAAACACAGACATTGGTACTAAGCAGATAGGATTTTAAAGTCTGGTTGCACTATTAATTAGCTATGTGACCTTCAGCAGTTACTTTTTACAAAATCGGAATTAAAACATTTTATCCCACAGGATTACTATGAAGAAAGTGCCTGGCATAATCTTGGCACATCGAAGGCAATCAAAAAAAAAAACCAGTTATCTCTCTCCGCTCCCTCACTCTAACTTACTTTCACCTAATTTAAACTTTGAGGAAAAAGGACTCAAGGGTAAGTAAAACTTCATGGTGGATTATCAGATGAGATGAGGTAAGCCAAAACAAACAAATCCCACAGAGACTACAACGAAAACAGTTTCTAGGGACTGCAGCACTCTTCCTCAGGTGCTTCCCTTCCCAAAGGTCCCCAGGACGGGTGTTGCTTTTAACGTTCAGGTGTGTATCTTCTTTTAATCAAACTAATTAAACGAAACTCCTAGCACATCATTTCATTCAATCATCCTATTCTCTGTCAAAGGCTTTATCCCCCTCAAAATCAAAACAACATATTTTTTATAATAATGCCTTTCTTCCAACAACACTCAAACAAAAGACTTCCCAAAGTAAACCAAGTTTAGCACTCCAGAAACAAGTTTAGCACTATCAGAAACAGAGCATGACATAGAGTATTTAATACACAATTAGTTTACACAAATAACACTAACTCTTACCTGGTTACCATATATATCACCTTCTCCTTTTGAAGAGTCTGAGCTCTTACTGTATCTTGTTTCTGACATTTGAAAAAAAATTATAATATTAAGAAGTTGCTTGCTGATTTTATTTATTTATTTAGAGATGGAGTCTCGCGTTGTCGCCAGGCTGGAGTGCAGTGGCGTGATCTCGGCTCACTACAACCTCTGCCTCCCAGGTTCAAGCAATCCTGCCTCAGCCTCCTGAGAAGCTGGGATTACAGGTACACGCCACCACGCCCAGTTAATTTTTTGTATTTTTAGTAGAGACGGGGTTTCACCATGTTGGCCAGGATGATCTCAATCTCCTGACCTTGTGATCCGACCGCCTCAGCCTCCCAAAGTGCTGGGATTACAGGCGTGAGCCACCTCACCTGGCCTTGCTGATTTTAAAAAAGGCTTTATTAGAGGACTGAAGTTTCTTTTTCTGGGTCAATCAGACATTAGTAAACTAAGGAAAAAGAGGAACCATATATTAAAATGGAAATTTACTAGCAACATGGAATGGAGTTACCTGATGTGCTGACAGAGTAACAAGGGAGTCGAGGAAAACAGCTTCATTAAATGCACTATTTACGTTCCAGTAAATCCCGTGTTTTAAAATTCTGACATTTGTTTTGAAACCAGATTCAGATTTCGTACATAGTATTTATTTGTTGGCAAGAGCTGCAGGAAAGTTAAGGCCAATAAGTCTAGCTTTTTTGCACATGCTTTTTGTGTGTTAGGGTATCAGAGGACCTATGAATCAGGTTGAAATTAACACCACATGTATATGTCTTTGGAGAAACAGAAATGACTTGTCAGATTTCTATCATAAAAACTAATTTATATTTTTGTAATCCCACTGATAAGGTAGTAATAAGCATGGCAACTCTCCCAAGTGCTATCTCTTTTATATTAATAACTGGTTTTGTAAAAATAAGATCAAATCACTGAAAAATGCAGGGCAATTTCCAGGCATGTCAACATACTGCCCGCCCTACACTCTGGAGCACAGTGCAGCACTGAGCATATCCTTCTTGGGTTATTTTTAAGCCATTTGATCTCATTAAAGGTTGACAAATACGCACCTGTCAGAAAATCTTCAGCATATTTTTTCACTCTGAAAGGAGCCCAATGACATTAGCTGGACTAATAAATATCTCTTTCCCTTTCTTGAAATTTACCAGTGTACCATACCAACACAATGAAATTTTTCTGACTCAAGGGAAGCAAAAGAGAACCCCAGGAATATTTAAAGAATTTCTTAACCACAGATATAGACATGTACAAAACCCATATCCTGACTTGAGAAAACAAGCATCCAAAGGAGATTTCAAACACTTGGCAAAAACAGACTCTGAAAAAAGCAGTTTTTGGCTCATTAGGGACATTTACATTTTGGGCCTTTTACAACTGGTTCTCTCCTTCACTGCCAACACTACAAAAACAATATATTCATATTTTTAATGGATAGTTTTAAATGGAATACAAAGTGATAAAATTGGGAAACACAGCAAATGCAAACATTAGTGACAAAGAAAAATCTCTTTCAAGAGCAGTAATTTAAAGGATTTTAGAACAGTGGTGCTAAAGAGTATCTCTTGCATATCACAACTCTCAAGAGGACATTAGGAAAATATGACAAAACCTATGAAACCTTCTTCACGGCTATAAATGACAGCTTCTAAATATTTGAAAATTATACCTTAGCATGACACACATGATTCAATCTAAAATGGATATGTGAAGTCCCACTGGATTCATCCCCCTTTGCAATCATTTAGTGACCTACCTCCACCTAGGAATTTGCCAACACTGCCCTAGAGTCTAATATCCATTCAAGGGGCTGGGGGTGGTGGTTCACACCCACAATCCCAGTACTTTGGGAGGTCAAAGCAGTAGAATGGCTTGAAGCCAGGAGTTTGAAACTAGCCTGAGCCAAATGATGAGACACCATCTCCCCAAGAAATTTTAAAAGTTATTTAAAAAAAAATCCGTTAAGGGATTTCACTTTAAATAAATGAAGTCAAGAAACATTTGGGGCAAGGGATTATTATGTGCAGTGTTCACCACTGCTGCTACAAAGATAAATTATACAGAGAATCCTTGCCCCAGCAAACAATATATCTTGGGTGCTTCAAAGGTCTAACCTTTACAGAGTGCACAGAGGAAAACACACAACCCATGGGAGACATAAGAAAATTACATGTAGCGTTGCATTCATTTTACCAGTGGGAAATAACCAATAACCAATAAGGTAAATGACAAACTGAATGGAGCACTCTCTATTATAAAAAGAAAGAGGCCAGGTTCAGTGGCTCATGCCTGTAATTCTAGCACTTTGGGAGGCAGAAGTGGGATCACTTGAAGCCAAGAGTTCAAGACTGGCACAGACAACATAGTAAGACCCCGTCTGTCTCTCTCTCTCTCTCTCTCTCACTTTTTTTTTTTTTTGAGACAGGGTTTCACTTTGTTATCCAGGCTGGAGTGCAACAGCATGATTGTAGTTCACTGCAGCCTTGATCTTCCAGGCTCAAGCCATCCTCCCACCTCAGCCTCCCAAATAGCTGGGACTACAAGTGGATATTACCATGCCTGGCTAACTTTTTTCTCTAAAGTAGAGATGAGGTCTTGCTCTGTTGCCCAGGCTGGTCTTAAACTCCTAAGCTCAAGCAATCCTCCTGCCTCAGCCTCCCAACAGGCTGGGATTACAGGCATGAGCCACTGTGCCTGGCCAAAAGATCCCATATCTACAAAAAATAAAAGAATTAGTCAGGCATTGTGGCATGCTCCTATACTCCTAGTTACTCGGGAGGCTAAAGCAAGAGGATCACTTGACTCCAACAGTTCAAGGTTACAGTGAGCCACGATTGTGCCACTGTGCTCCAGTCTAGGTGACTGAGTGAAACCTGTTTCAAAATACTTAATTTTAAAATAATAAAAAGAAATGAGATCTAATTTCTGGGTAATATACCATCTGCAAACAACAAAATGCCTACATTTTAAAACAAGTCATATACCAAAACCTTTTAGGATTAGACTCTGGCCTCTGAATCAACAACATCCTAAGAAGAACTGCAAAGACTAGAATGCTGTCTATTGTATGTGGTCAGCTCTGCAATGGTCTTTCTCATTCTTGAGGCAGTCCAGCTTCTAGCTGCTTCGAGCTTTGCTATGAAGATAATAAACCCAACTCTAGACTGTGATGGCTGGGCCAGTCCCAGTCAATCTACCTCTACAGAAGACACTTGTTTAGAAAGCTCCCTTTTTCTTAACTCCTTGTCTACTATGTCAGAAGCCAAGACTCAGCAGTGGACAAGAGACAGTTGTTTATACAGGTGCCACTTTCCAAAGGGTCCTCACAGAAGCAAACCTCTCCCGCAGAGCTGGATTCAGATCACAGGCCTAATGACACCACGGGAGGGTGTCATAGGGGTGGGGGGATCCTGCAGCAAAGAGAGAAGCAGGGTCCTGGGAGGAGGGGGATGGGAACCAAAACAAAATGGAATGAGCATAGACTCCACTTGGCCAGGCTTCCACATCCGTGGGTAGGCTGCTAGGCACTAGATAACATGAAACATACGAAAGGGAAAGCAACTTGGAAATGTAAAGACTGAGCCCAGAATTGCTTATTAAGGCCTCAAGTTTTATTTTTTTTCCTAAAAGGAAACCACGTTCCTTCACTAACCCTCCTTCATCCCCACCCCCACTGCTTGACCCCAAGTAATAGCCGTTCCTGTCCAGAGTTTAAATGACCTCTGCCCTTCCACCCACTTTATCTTCTATAGGAATTTCATTCATCCTTTTGTTGCCACTGCAACACATTGTGCCCTTATTTTCCCTCTCACTTTTAATCATTGGCCTAAAGAAAGTCTCCTAAGAGGCAAAGGAAGCAGCATTGAGTAGGGGGAAAAAGATGAAAATTAAGTCTTATTGTGATAAAATTATACTTCTTTTTAGTAGGACAGACAGACAAGTTTCTTAAAAATGTGAGTATATGTGTGTGTGTGTGTGTGTGTGTTGCTCTCAAGTAAACTATTTCTTTCCTAATTATATAATTATTTTCATTCCTAATTACTAAATTAAGAACATAGAATCTCAAAGGCAATTAGCCATCTTAGTTATACCAATTTCACTGTGTCTTAGCGCCCCAAGGAGAAAAGGAGGTGACACACACTGAGTTTTGAATCAGGCATCAAACATCAAGCTTGAAGCTGCATCAGGCTTGCCTTATCTCTCTGCCTCCTTCATTCAGGTCCTTCTCCTGTAAAGCTACCCAACATTCATTTCAAGTCCTTTGAAATTCAAGGGAAAGCCAAGAAGTAAACGTGAGCCTATGCAGAAACCCCTGGGCATGAATAAAGATTTGGGAACTTTTCTCAAGATAGTTACTGTGACTAAAAAAATAAAATAAAAATGAGACAAAAGACAAAAAACACACCAAACAAAATTAAAAATGAGGCAGCAAGGCAGGGTGCCATGGCTCACGCCTGTAATCCCAACACTTTGGGAGGCTGAGGCGGGAGATCACTTGAGGTCAGGAGTTCAACATCAGCCTGGCCAACATGGTGAAACCCCATCTCTACCAAAAATACAAAAATCAGCTAGACGTGGTGGTGCATGCCTGTGATCCCAGCTACTCAGAAGGCCTTGAGGCAGGAGAATCGCTTGAACCCAGGAGGCAGACGTTGCAGTCGCCCAGGAGCATGCCAGTGCACTCCAGCCTGGGCCACAGAGCAAGACTCTGTCAAAAAAAAAGGAAGAAAAAAAAAGAGGCAGCAAGTTATAGGAAAAGAGAGTGTTCTTTCAGCTACCTTGTCCTTCAGTTCTCAGACAAGGATCCACTTCATCCAGGATGCTTTCCCTGATGCCAAGTCAGTTTAACATGTCATCTCCCAAGGATTCTCCTACTACATTCTTCATCCTACGGCACCTATCACCCTGGACTGAAACTGAATAGTTAACAGTCACCTTCTGCATTGGAATAATAGAGTGAGGACAGGGGCCATATCTTGCTTGTAACTGTAGTATTTTCAGTATCAATATTAGCTCATGGTGAGAGTCAGTCAGCACTATTAGAAAATTAAACAATATTGTACTTAGGGCTGTAATGAACATATGTGTGCATGTGTCTTTATAGTAGAACCATTTATAGTTCTGGACCAAGAAAATGTGGTACATATACACCATGGAATACTATGCAGCCATAAAAAACAATGAGTTCGTGTCCTTTGTAGGGACTCGGATGAATCTGGAAACCATCAGTCTCAGCAAACTGACACAAGAACAGAAAGCCAAACACCACATGTTCTCACTCATAGGTGGGTGTTGAACAATGAGAACATGTGGACTCAGGGAGAGGAGCATCACAAACTGGGGGCAGTTGGGGGAGGGTAGGGGAGAGAGGGGTGGGTGGGGAGGGATAACATCGGGAGAAATGCCAGATATAGTAAGCATCTAAAGTTAAATAAATTAAAAAAAAAAAAAAGAAAATTTAGCAATATGAGTTCAAATGCTGGTCCCACCATTAACTCACACAGTAGCATAAATATACTCAAGTTTGCTTATCTGTAAAATAAAGATAATAAAATAGGTAACACTGTAATGTACCAGAAAGTGTTGATGTGATTCATGGCATGCAATAAATGTTAACTGCTCTTTCTTTCTTCACGCCCCACCCCTATTCTTTTTTGGAGAGAGGGTCTCATTTTGTTGCCCAGGCTGGAGTGCAATGGCACAATCACAGCTCACTGCAGCCTTGACCTCTCAGGCTCAAGTGATCCTCTCTCCCTAGTTGCCCAAGTACCTGGGACTACAGGCATGCGTCACCACACCCAGCTAATTTTTGTAGTTTTTAGTAGAGATGGGGTTCGTTGTGTTGCCCTGGCTGGTCTCAAACTCCTGAGCTCAAGAAATATGCCTGTCTTGGCCTCCCAAAGTGGTGGGACCACAGGCATGAGGCACCATGCCCAGACTCTTCATGCCATTTTATTAGTTCTCAAACCTCTATTGTGATAGGTCTTTTCCTGCCTTCCTCTCTCACTATCACCTCTCCTCCTCACCTCCATCTGGAGTCTTTCTGCTGTTTTACCCTTCTCTCCTCTTGCCTTTCCCTCCTATGCTCCTTTCAGTATTTATTTCCCTTATGTATTTGCATCATCTTACCATGAAAGATCATTTGCATTTGAAAACTGTGAACCCTACCTTCTAATTCAATGAAGACAAAACATCTTATATGACTGCTTGGTTCATACTCTAGACACATTTTAACCTATGATTATTTGTAGAATGATGCAAAAATTGGAGTAAATGCTAATAAATCACAGTGAAACATTATGCAGATCTTAATCTATTATTTCCAAAAGTGGTGTAAGCCTCTTTTAAAATTAAATAAAACCCTACTAAAATAGAATTATTTACTTAAATTATGTATGCAAAATATTTTCTTCTCATAACATGTTAAATTTAGTCTAAAGCTGCCTCCTTACATATTTTAAGTTCTGCCTAAAAGTGTCTCCATACATAGTGAACTATGACTTGACTGGATGTGTAAAAAGACCGTAACCTACCCTTGTGTCAGTCACTGAGTTTCAGCCAATTAAAGGCAGCCAATTGTTCATATCATATTCAAACAAGGTGAACACCAAGCTGTAATAAAGACAGTTGTTTCTGTACCTCATTTCCATTTTCTGTACATCACTTTCCTTCCTCTGTCCATAAACCTTCAACCATGCACAGCACCGGAGTCTCTCAACCTATTCTGGCTCAGGGACTGCCTAATTTGCAAATTATTCTTTACACAATTAAACTCTGTTAAATTTGTCTAAGGTTTTACTTTTAACATATGCATAATTTCGCATAATTATTAATTTTTGTGATGCAGCTTTAATGCCCTCAAAAAAAACCACTTCCTCAATACAAATTATTTTTATAGCACAATGAAAATAAGAACAAAAGACAAAACACTTATATCCTTAAACCCAAAATCCCATAAAAAGTCTCTACTGTCCTTTGGTGAACAGGATTTAGAATTCTGACTCATTCTCCAAAGAAGAAACTAAATCAAAGAACACCAAGCTAGGACCTCTCCCTGGAGAACTCAGAATAAGCAGGTTATCACAACAGTACTTGTCTACTATGAATAAGGTACTAGTCCAAACTGTACTTAGTACAATTCAAATGAGGGCCTGCATGCTTCTAGAGCATTTTTCATATTTAAAAGGGGGATGTGCTATGAACAATTAAAGCTCAGATACAGATGTGTGAATGTAGGTGTGTGGTTTACGGATGAAAATATTCTCAAGTTTTATTTCAGTATATGTCAGAGAATTTGTCAGATGCCAATCAAACTGCCACATCACACTGACTTCATCCCAAGTCACCATCTGGATAGCTGCACTCCTGACACCGTCTCTTAGAGAGGAGGCTTTTCAATAATGAAAATATAAGAAAAATTGTAAAAGCCAGTGTTACATGTTTTTTCCCCAAATGTAACTAATTAACGATTTTACCTGTCATTCCACTACTTAGTTTTTTGTTAATAACGTTAGAAGTAATAAATAAAGGTTTCTATAGGATCTTGTTTTCTAATTTTTTTTTTGAGACGGAGTTTCTCTCTTGTTGCCCAGGCTGGATGGAGTACAATGGTGTAATCTTAGCTCACTGCAACCTCCACCTCCCGAGTTCAAGCAATTCTCCTGCCTCAGCCTCCTGAGTAGCTGGGATTACAGGTGTGTACCACCACGCCCAGCTAATTTTTGTATTTTCAGTAAAGATGGGGTTTCACCATGTTGGTCAGGCTGGTCTCGAACTCCTAACCTCATGATCCGCCTGCCTCGGCCTCCCAAAGTGCTAGAATTACAGGCATGAGCCATCACGCCTGGCCTTATTTTGAATTAATTTTTGTGAAGAGTGTAAAGTCTGTTTCTAGATTCATTTTTTGCATGTGAATGTCGTTACTCCAGCAGCATTGTTGAAAAGACTGTCTTCTCCATTCTATTATTTTTGCTCCTTTGTCAAAAGATCACTTGACTCTATTTATGTGGGTCCATTTCTAGGCTCTCTAATCTCGTTCACTAATCTAGTTTGTCTTTCTTTCGCCAATCCCACACTGGCTTGATTACTGTAGCTTTACAGTAAGTCTTGAAGTTAGATAGGGTGAGTCCTCCTACTTTGATTTTCTCCTTCAATATTGTGTAGGCTATTCTGTAGTCCCAGCTACTTAAGGAGTTGAAGTGAGAGGATCATTGGAGCCCAGGAGGTTGAGGCTGCAATGAGCCAAGATCGTGCTACTGCACTCCAGCCTGGGTGACAAAGTGAGACACTGCCTCCAAAAAAAAAAAAAAAGCCAGTTTGAAATTTAAAATCTTCTTGCTATTTCTCATATAGTCAGACAAGGCTTCACTCACCACCCTGAGCTGGGCAGGCTGGACAGGACTAGCACTAGACCTGACCCAGCAGTAAAGGCAATCGTGGGAAGAGCAGACTGACCTGGGAAGAAATCTAGAAGCCAACGAGCAGAACACCAAAGCTTGCCACTGGGCAACAGAGAACTGTTCCAACAAAGCTGTCACCGTCAGAAGTGTGTGTCTCCAGGTCAGAGAAACAGAAAATCACGGCAGGTAATGGCAGACAAAAGTAGGGAAAGTCAGTTGACGACAGGGCCCACGACACTAGTCTGGAACTCAGGGGTACCTAAAAAATAGGAAGTACTAGAGACAGACAGAAAAGCTCAAACCTGAAAGTTGTACAAGACATGTTACTAAACCAGAGATTCTGCACAAAGGAATAAGGGAAAGGGCTACAAAGTCCTGGCTAACTGAGCATCAGACAGGAGGAGTAAAACACTGGCCTGGGGGAAGGAAATAGGGAGTTATTGTTTAATGGATACAGAGTTTTAGCTGGGAAGAAAAAAAACTATGGAGGGATGCTGCTAGTGATGATCGCTCAACAATGTGAATGTACTTAATGCCACAGAACTGTATACTTTAAAATATTAAGTCTTATGTTATGCACATTTTACCAAAAAACAAAAAAGGTTTATATGAGGGAAAAAAATGTTTTCTAGCTTCATTGACTGAAGCCACTGGGTCTCTTCAATTTCCCTGAGAACATTCCTATGATTTTCTAAACCATCACAACAAAAATAATACTCTTCTAAATTGAACTTCCAGCAAGAAATTAATTCAAATGTGAATGCTATTATCCCTACGGAGAATAAGCAGTAGCCAGAGTTTACATCAGAATTGAGTTTGACATAGCCATTTTAATCTTAAATGTATGTGTATGCATGTGTGTGATATATATTAATATATTATATTGATTATACATATACATTAATATATGTTAATGATATGTGTAATATATGTAAATATAAATATACACATTTATATTCCATCTATAATATAGAATATGTTTATATATTATATAAATATAAACATTATATGGAATATATATTTTTATACATAATATATATATATATATTTGCCTCCCCAAAAAAAGCAAAACACTGGCTTGGTATGAAAACTCCTTTTACCCTTTTCCCTGGAGCCAGGAGAGCCTGGGGATAGGATTCAGTCACTCACAGAAAACGGCGGCTGCAGAGCAGGGACCGAAAGTGAACACCACCATCTCAATCCAAAATGCAGATGAAGCCAAAGACTAATTTAAGAATTGGAGCAGCATTACTGCCTTTTTACAGCTGGTGAAAGCTAGTATTGAAATACATATACAGGTATGCAAAGGAGGTAGCATCATACTTAATAAATAAGTACATGAATTGATTAATGGAAGGAAGCATTTAAAAATAAAAAATGTTAAATAAAAGTAACCTAGAAGTCAAATTTTGCTTTAGGTAATTAGGAGTCAATGATTCTTTCAAGGTACCTTCGATATATAATAATTTACAGTAGATAGAAGTCAGACTTCTTAACAGACTTTGCTCTCTAAAATACGCAAAGAATCATGACTCTTCCATCCAAATATAACTTCCCACAAAATTACCAGACTCAAACTCCTTAATAACCCTTTCTTACAGAACAGAAAATTCACAGTAAGCTCTGTTATTGGATTTCCCAACTCATAAAAAATTAGGAGGAGGAGCTGATAGATGCAAGCATAAGCAAAGTGGAAGAAGGGACACCTGACCTCTACAGAAGACAGAGAAAACCCCAGAGTCTGTATTAAGACAAGGTGCAATAATGAGTGTACATACTGGCAATCCTAAATCATCAGGAGAGGGTTAATTTATGCCAAGTCATTTCTGTTCAATCAATGTAAGGAGTACTTGATGTATTGAAGAAAATATTGAATAAAAATTATAGAAATTTAAAAAGGGCTCTAGTATTTCACATAACAAACTCCAGTTGGGTAAATATCCACCCATGACAACATCTTATTTCCAATAAAGGAGTCATTATTTTATTTTCCAATTTTTCCTCCTAAAAGAAACTATTTCAAAGATATCAGGATTATTCACTTAAAAAAAAAAAAAAAAACCAAAAACCCAAACTAATGTACTCTCCTCTGAAATCTCTAACCAAATATTTGAGGGATGGTGTATAAGGGGCAGCTTGTGTTTGTTCTTCTTTTTCTACTGTTTTCTATTTCCTTCAGGCCTATTTGCAGGCAGAGGGCCAGTAGACAGCTGCTCTAATTACTCAAAGAACTCAAACTCAAGAACTGTGTGTTCATAAGTTTTTGCTGTTCAAACCTGAAGTTCATAAATTTTGAAGGTGAGAATACTTCTTCATTTGCATCCCTCTACTACCTTCTCTCATCAATTATTAGAGAATCAATTATTTACATGTCACCCTGTATGAAATCACTGTTCACTTAAATGTCATGCTTTTTAGTCCCAGATTTTTATTTTGTCTCAAATGACTAAAATGATACTTGGATAGACAGTCTGTTATTAGCAATTAACTTCCAGATAATCAGTACAAACCAGCGTGTGGTACTCTAAATTACAGGAAAGACAGAAGAGAGAAAAAAAGAAAAGAGAAAGGAGAAATGTGGGTTATGCTACAAAGAAATACCAGAATTATTTCAAATCAGTCAAAGTGAATTATCTGTCTACCAATATGCCTCATTTTTCATTGTGTAATGGTAACTTAGAAAAAAGTAACGAATGCAAGAAACAGTCTTGTTATAAAATGTGCATAATTTTGACTGCTTTAATAATGAAATTTAAATTGACATATTTTTCTTTCTTTTCTATGAACTTCTTATAACTGGAAAAAAAATGTCAAGTGGCGTCCACAGCTAGCAGACGCTTCACATGAAGACTGAAGAAGAATAAATTTCATTTTAAATACATGTTCCTTCACAAGTTCTATGATTAAATATTTACACTAGCTTTCCTTGGTCAAAAATGAAAGAACTCAATGAACTTCTGTTTGATCCTGTCCTCCACAGGATAAATTTTCCTTTTTCTAGCACACTTAGAGTGCATATTTTGGCAAGTGTGTACTGGGAAGTGGGGAAGATGCTGGGGGTGGGGAACACTTGCTTTGTTCCATGAGAGCAGCCCTTGCCTGGCCTTAGAGAGATTTTAGCAAGTTCTCAATCCTGCCCCACTTCCAGCAGTCTGGGCACCTGGGCACCCAGCTCCAATAGGATTAGCTTTCACTGTACTGGATTCCTCCGTCAAACAACTGACCCGCAAACTCTATAGTTCTCATTGTGCAACACAAACCTTGAACATACTAACAATCCGTTACTATTCACTGGTGTGTAATGTACAAAGGAATGTGAAATTACATGGAAATACAATCTGGAGTAAAAATCTAAAAATTCATACATTTTATGAGGTTAGTATTTATAATTTCCAAAAACAAAGTCATTGAAGAGGTCATGATTATTGTTAAAATTAATGAGATTAAAGGTTAGGCACAGGTTAAATTTGCCTTTAAAAGGCAGAAGTTTAGTAGACAATTCTAGTTTAGTTAAAAGTACATGGTCTTTGAACATCATGTATCAAAAGAGCTGAAACACAACTAAACTTTAATTTGAAAAGGTCTCAAGTTGCTAATCAGAAATGAGAGGCGCACACTGCATTTTATACTGTTTTTGATTTGCTGACACAGCATCATTCTGTGCTCTCTAGTGAGCAAGAGTAATCCTCAATGGCATTAAGACGAGAGGCTGAACACAAAACTGCAGGCAAGTCAAGTAATGATTTTATTCTTTTTGTCATTTTTCTTTCAAGTGGAAGATCCCTAGCACTCTCTGCTCCTGACAATGTTTATAAACAGAACTCTAAGAAGCATCTGAATGTAAAAAAACAGATCTTTCCAACAAATTGTGATAGACAGTAAACCAACTGAGTCCTCATCCAGATGACATGGGGTTGTAAGTACTTTGAAGACCTAGTTTCCACAAAAATAAAACTCTTAAAATGACCCAACTTGCTGGGTCTGATCCCTATGAAAGAAAAACAATGTATAGCATAAGATATACCATAATCAGTTATACTAACAACTCAGTTCCGAGAAGTTAGAAAACATTAACATTGGAAAAGAAGTTTCAAAGACATGCATTAGACTAAAATCTTCTTTATGACAGCACTTCATTTTAACATATAAACACTATGTTCCTTTTACTTTATAATCTATAAAATAAAGGCAACATATTTTATGTCTGATAGTAAAAAAGTGAAAGTGAACTGTTAAATACTAGATGACAAAACACCATCTTTTACCCCCTCAAATTTGCCCTGAATTTTAAAATTCATCACTCATGTAATATCTGAATTCTACAACTCTTGATAACCTTTTATTAGCAGGATCCAAAAATCTTTACATAGTACAAATAGTCAACTGCTAAGCTAAAGTATAACCTTTTTGCTTAAATGGATAAAGTAATAATAGACTACGTAATACAAACTTCTCAAAGCAAGCCTTCCTCCCCTCATCCATCCAAAAAAAAAATACTACTAATAGTTTCTCCTTGTACATCTATGTATTATCAAGTGTAGGTGTCTACTATGTAATAATAATATATATCCAATCCATTTGTTAGGGCTTTCTTAAATGTTTGCTTATCTTTTGCCTAAGGCAAGGATACTGCAATAGAAAATCAGCAATGTTACAATTATTACAAGCTTTTAAATTATAAATCATTAGGCTGGGCATGGTGGCTCATGCCTGTAATCCCAGCACTTTGGGAGACCGAGGTGGGAGGATCACTTGAGGTCAGGAGTTCGAGACCAGCCTGACCAACATGATGAAACCTCGTCTCTACGAAAAAATACAAAAATTAGCCCTGCGTGGTGGCAGGCACCTGTAGTTGTAGCTACTTGGTAGGATGAGGCAGGAGAACTGCTTGAACCTGGGAGGTGGAGGTTGCAGTGAGCTGAGACTGCACCACTGCACTCCAGCCTGGGCAAAAGAGCGAGACTCTGTCTCAAAAAAATATATTATAAATCATTAACTGTACTGTATATTTTGACAACTTCCTAACAGGAATTTAAGATAATAGAATTTCACTCCAAATTAATAACAACATCGTTAGATAAATACTATAATAAAATAATAACAAAGTCTCCTTCAATAAAAGTGGAACAGTAATCTGAGGACAAATTTTAGTCAGTTTATTGCTTCCCTTGTTAATCTTTCACCTCCTAAAATGCATTTTACAACTAAAAGTGAGAAGGAACTTATGTTAACAACTCTATTCTGCGACACTTTAATGGAACATGTTTATTCCTTCCTGCTCCCAGCTACACTTCCAATACATGAGTTCAGCTAAGAACTCATGTTCTAAAATGGAAAAGTTCTCAGCTGTCTATGAAGCCAATTGGGCGGCTATAAATGCCTGTGTGGACAGCACCCTTGTCCTCACATGGACTTTTATGAGGCACAGCATGGCGCCCCTCGTGGTTTGCCCAGCTGCAGCTCTTTACAAGGCAGGAAACACATGTGACACTGCCTCCAACTTTCTCTGCCTTCCCAAGTGGCATCAGTCCTCCAATGCACAGACTCACTTTAAGGCACTGATCTTGGGCCTTCCTGGGGCTCTTCTCTCAGGTAGACATAAAAGAACGTCTATTCATTCCATTGACAGGTAACAGACCCTCATCAAGTGCAAGGTGCTGCACTTGGCATTTAGGAATAATAACATGCAATGGCCACTAAGCATGGATTAGAAAGGAGGACAGAAACATAAAACCACCACACCTCTCAACAAAATGCAGCATGTATGATAAGAAATAGGCATCACGTTCTATGAGAGTTCTGAGGAACTGGCAAGATCAGAGAAGGCATTGTGAAAGGAGTGGTGGCTAAAATGGCCCTAAAAGGATGGGTAGGAATTAGAGATGCAAATAAGGTATACTATGGATAGGTAAGATAAGAGCAGGAAACCAGAGCATGAGGCAGGCAGGGGTGAGACATCCGCTCACTCATTCAGTCAACCAATGTTTATTCAACATATGGTCCCAGATGAGGGGGATACACCATAGTACACCAGGAATAAGACAAGCAGTCACTGATTGCTTGGAGCTTACTTTCTTTTTTTTTTTTTTTTTACCTTATTTCCTTCTATGTTCAAAGATTTGTAATTTTTTTTTTTTTTTTTTTAGACAAAGTCTGTCTCAAAAAAATCTGTCACCCAGCCTGGAGTGCAGTGGCGCAATCTCATCTTACTGCAACCTCCACCTCCCACGTTCAAGCAATTCTCTGCCTCAGCCTCCCAGGTAGCTGGGATTACAGGTGTCCGCCACCACACCTGGCTAATTTTTTTTGGATTTTTAGTAGAGACAGTGTTTCACCATCTTGGCCAGGATGGTCTTGAACTTAAAGGAGCTTACTTTCTAATGGAGTGATGGGCAAACAGATCAACAAATAAATACCAAAGTTAATTTCAGGTTGTGATAAGCACAAACAAAAATAAAGCAGGGTAAGAGCACAGTGGGTGGAGAAGGGTAATCAATAACAATGTAATATGTGGGCTGGGCGCGGTGGCTCACACCTGTAATCCCAACACTTTGGGAGGCTGAGGCATGCGGATCATCTGAGATTGGGAGTTCAAGATCAGCCTGACCAATATGGAGAAACCCTGTCTCTACTAAAAATACAAAATTAGCCAGGCATGGTGGCCCATGCCTGTAATCCCAGCTACTCAGGAAACTGAGGCAGGAGAATCACTTGAACCTGGGAGGTGAAGGGTGCAGTGAGCCTAGATCGTACCATTGCACTCCAGCCTGGGCGACAAGAGCTAAACTCTGTCTCTAAAAAATAAAAATAAAAAAGAATGTGATATGTGAGCAGAGACTGGATTCAAGTGGGGAAGAGGTGATCCTAAGGTGGGCAGCAAAAAAAGCACAGGCAAAAAGCCTGGGGCAGAACAGTTGGGCGTGTTTAAGAACAGCTAGAAGGCCAGTGTAGCTCGAAGAGAATACGTTAATCAAAGAGGTAAGAGATGTAGCTGGAAAGATCAGTAGAGGTTGAAAATGAGTGTTTCTCCTTAAAGGCACCATTGACATTTGGGGCAGAATACTGTGGTCTTGCTGCATTTAGTGTCAGGGCCCCTGTGGCTCTGAATGCCAACATTACTGTCCTTATAACAATTTGGAAGCCCCATTAATTTCTAACCACTCCTACGGGGGACAGGAAGCAAGCAGTACCTCCCATTGAGAACCACTAAGACAGATCCTGTATGGCCTTGTGGTCATAAATATGATTTTGTTCTGAGTATAAGGAAGAAACCAGCAGAGAGCCATAAACAGAGGAAATGGCATATTGTCTATTTCTATAAGGTCATGATCTAATTTTATCCTTTTTTTTCTTTTTGAGACGGAGTCTTATTCTGTGGCCCAGGCTGGAGTGCAGTGGCATGATCTCGGCTCACTGCAACCTCTGCCTCCCGGGTTCAAGTGATTCTCCTGCCTCAGCCTCCCCAGTAGCTGGGATTACAGGCTCGTACCACCACGCTCAGCTGATTTTTGTATTTTTAGTAGAGGCGAG
Source organism: Cheracebus regulus (assembly GCA_963574635.1). Classification (NCBI taxonomy): domain Eukaryota; kingdom Metazoa; phylum Chordata; class Mammalia; order Primates; family Pitheciidae; genus Cheracebus; species Cheracebus regulus. The sequence goes on from CAUYQU010095418.1 coordinate 34,535, forward strand.
GTTTTGCCATGTTGGCCAGGCTGGTCTCAAACTCCTCACTTCAGGTGATCTGCCTGTCTCAGCCTCTCAAAGTGCTGGGATTTGAGGCATGAGCCACTGCATCTGGCCTCTAATTTCTATCTTTAAAAAATGTCTCTGTCTACCATATGGAAAACTTGACTCCAGGAGGTAAAAGTAGCTGCAGGGGTAACCAGGTTACTGAGATGACGAGAGTACTGCCGTAATGCAGGAGATGACGACAGCTTGGCTTGGGGAGGTTATAGTAGAGGTGCTTAGATGTAATAAGATGACGGGGATCTTGAAGACTAAGCCAGGATTTGCCTAATGTGGCTTCACCTAGCTGAGGCAGAGTATCAAAGAGGAGAAGTCAAATATGAGGTGGGAATGGAAAATGGGGGCCATATTCCTGAGGGCCTAGAAAGCCAGCCCAAGGGACATGGAGTCTGATTCTACAGGTAACAGGGTGCCCAAGGGTTTTATACTTTAAGCAGAGAAATCCAACAGCAGTTGGGAAAGAGGAGAGACTAAAAAGAGGGAGACACCCTCAGACAGAGAGACCAATTACCACATTCCTGGGAGTAAAGAGAGCAAAGCTCTGCATTGATGAATTCCAAAGGTATCACCAAGACAAGGTTAGTGCCAGTTAATGACCAGCTGACATTGAGATTTAACCCTGGTCAACAGACAGATGACAGGGACATGACCAAAGTTAAGCATCATGAAAAGAGAAGAGGATTTGAAAAGAAAGGTAGTATGACCTGCTTCGGCTTCAAACATACTGGGTTTGAGTGCTGGCCAACCTCACAAGTGGGAAAGTTGGCTGGATTTGTGGGACCAGAGCAAGATGTCGACCCCTAAGTCATGAGACTGAAAGAGGAGCACCACCAGAGAAAAGGCAGAGCTCACAAAACACCTTCGACAGAACAGAACGCTGGGCACCTAAGGAAGGGAAGAAGCCATTTCAACAAGCATGCTGAGTCAAGGTTAAAAGTACAGATGTAAAGGAGGGTAAACTGTGGGAAAGGACAATGGATTCTGTGACTAAGAGGGTCTGGAGACTGTCAAGACTGCAGTTTCATCAAGACAGAAAGATGACTGCAGTGTTAAAGGAAGTGAGTCAGGCTGAGGAAATGCAGATGAGCTATACTATTTTTCAAGGGTTGGTTATAAAAGAAAGTGATAAAAGTGATGATAGCTTGAAGGAGTAGCAGAGTTGAGGGAAGGTTGGGTGAGTGTTTGTGTGTTAAAAGTAAAAATAACTTGGGGAGCTTAAAGAGAAGAATCCAGTGGAGCGATTGACATTACAGGATGACATGACCCACCAACGACAAGAAAACAGAAGAGATGAGTGGAGATATGTTCCCCTTAGAAAGAAGAAGGGACTGCATTCGTGCTTTCCCCTGGAAAAAAAAAAAAGAAAAGGGAAAAAAGAAAGAAGGGACACCTGTTCCTCTGGCAGATAAGGGAAGATGATCAAGTCTGTGATCCGCAGTGGCTGCCATGTTGCCAACAACCCCCTCAAACTTAACAGAGGAAACAATGAATAAAGCTATTATATATATAGCAACACACTTCTGATAACCACTTCTAGGAGAAACAATATTCTGACTAATGCCATTATTCTACTTAATGTCGTGACATCAGAACAACCAAATATTGTGACTCACCATTTGTCTCTTTTGTTTAGTACACTTAATGTGAATGAAAGAGGTAGGTGGACAAGCATCTTTGGTAAGTGAATGAAGAACCTCCCAGACAATGCGAATCATGCTATAGATGAAAGAGCATATTTTGTTTCTAAAATTAATTTAAACTCCCACTTGGTTTGTCTTTCACAGTCACTTGACATTTATAATTCAGTTGCAAATTCATAAATCAAAAGAATTGTTGCTTTTCATCACAGTTGTCATGTCTACATAACAAGGTTTGCTGGTCTCCATGACACTACCATTCCACAGCAGTGAAAAGCAAAATACATGCAATGCTATAATGAAGAAAAATTTGAGGAAGCCTGATTTAAAAAAATAAATAAATTAAGTAATTAATGAGATCATCAAATCCCATGCTAATCTCATTTAACCATTCCTTACCCCCATAGAAAGGGAGGTATAGAAAGGCTCACAGCAGCAGCAAATGACTTTAGGTCAGTTGCTTTTTTAAAAATTGGCCACAGTGCATGATCAATTTTATAGGAAACTATTGTAGATAATAAAAACCTATCTTTGTAAATCTATTTTACACAGTATGCCAAAACTGTCAGTGAAGCTAAAGTCTTATAATAACTGTGATTTGGATGATGAATTGAATGTGTTTGCCTAGCATTAGTCACCTAATATTAAATCTAAATTGTACTACCTCAGTCACCTAACTGCTTTTAAAATACATAAGAGGCCAGGCATAGTGGCTCATACCTGTAATCCCAGCACTTTGGTAGTCTGAGGTGAGAGGATCACTTGAGACCAAGAGTTTGAGACCAGCCTGGTCAACATATAGAGACGGGGCCTCTATAAAACATATAGAGATGAGGGCTCTATAAAAAGTGAAAAACTAGCCAGGCATGGTGGCATACATCTCTAGACCTATAGACTCGGGAGGCTGAGGCAGAAGGATTTCTTGAGCCCAGGAGGTCAAGGTTTCAGTAAGCTGTGATCATACCACTGCACTCCAGCGTGGGCAACAGAACACCCTGCCTTGAAAAAAAATATATATATATGTATATGTATATAAAAATATATATATAAAAGAAAAATATATATCTATATGAAAGAAAAAATATATATATATATAAAAGAACCAAGAGTTTAATTCCAATTAGAAAATAATAGGAAATAACAAAAATCATTAGACTATAACATCAATCAATAACCTATTTCCAAAAAACTCTAAATTAAACACTAAAAAAATTGAGATCACAAATGAAAAACAACTATTCCCTATTTCTTATATGCATTTGAAAAATGTTCCTCTTGAATAAGCTGTATTTATCACCAAATATTTCATCTTTTACTGATAGGTACATGACAAAATGATTCATGTATTATCCATGGATTGCAAAAATATGTAGTTGTCTTAACAGGTATCAGGGATAGAGCTGGAGTTTATGCTTTAGAACTTGTAATGGAGCCCACAGCAATAGAACCATTACTTTTAAAATCTGAATTAGCATTTGATATTCCGAAACAACATTTGGCAGGGGTAACTGGGATCCCTGGGTGTTCCATAACATCTATTCAGTATTTATCTTACTATACTACCATAACGATCTCTAATTACTCTTTTTATATGCCTTTCTCCACCAGTGGCCTGAAAACAACTTACCAGTAGAGAGATCACAGATCTCCAGCCACAGAACAGTGCCCAGCAAAGGCAGACTCGGTTCCTTTTAAGAGGAATGTCAAAGGGCGATGGGATAGACAGTGGAATTTCCCATAGGAAGACTTACCATCCCTGGACACAAGAACAGAATTTATTGCATTTTTCTATTCAGGAAGAGAAACTTTTCAAAATAATGTCACAAGAGCAAATGAAGGGAACTCTACAAATTACAGAGTTATGAAGTGATTCTGAATCCCAAATGCCTGGTCTGAATGTTATTAAGGATTTCATTTCCTACAAAAGTAACATAATGCATTTTTAACTACTATTTTTGTTCAAGTAGTTGTCTCCCTATTCTACTTTTTCAGCTGTTTCCAGGAGCAGTGAGCAGACTACTATTGAATAGAATATGTATTAAGTATGTATTCTAGATGTATACCTTCTACAAGAATTAAAAATCTGCACTAGAAAATATTGGCTACACAGGCAGATAGTCTTCAAACACAAGTAGACCATCTAAACAGATTTCAGTAGACATGTGTTTCCCACGGCTGCTGTAACAAATTAGCACAAACTTCATGGCTTAAGACAACATAAATTTGTTATCTTGCAGTTCTGGAGGTCTGAAGTCCAAAATGGGTCTTTCTGAGCTAAAATCAAGGTGTTGGCAGTGCTGCAGTTTTTTTCTGGAGGTTCTAGGGGAAGATCGGTTTTCTTGCCTTTTCCAGCTTCCAGAGGATGCCTGCATCACTTGGCTTGGGGTCCCTTCCTCCATCTTCAACAGGAGGTTGAGTTACTCGACTTGCAACATCACTCTGACCTTGTCTTCTGCCTCCCTCTTCCACTTCTAAAAGCCCCTGTGATTGATTACACTGGACTCATCCAAATAACAGAGGATCATCATCTCCTTTTCCAGGAGAGCTAATTAGCAACCTTAATCCCCTTTGCCACATTAACACATTCACAGGCTCTGGGGATTAGGATGTAAACATCTTGAGGGAAAGAAAGGGAATGACACATTAGTCTGCCTACCACAGCATGTAATCATCCATCAGTACACTTTCTATTTTATGTTTCATACAGACTCACAGACATATACCATACCCATACACAAATTTTTTAGATTTCCCTGCCCTAATTTGTTAATTCTAGCCTAATTCTAATGAATACTTCCACAAGTAGGTCCTATCATTTTGTAAGTTAGAATTTTACTTTAAAAAAACAAAAAACAATTCTGTTCTTAAAAAAAAAAAAAAAAAATCCATATGGTTCCAAGAGTGCAAACCAGAAAATAGCTTAACCTGATTTTTTTTTTTTTTAAAGGCACAACAGTCCCACCAGGAAAGAGCTCTTTTAGTTTACAGGATTTGATATGTACTATAATCATATTTCGGAGTTTTGTTTTGTTTGTTTTGAGACAGGATCTGTTCTGTGGCCCAGGTTGGAGTGCAGTGGCTTGTGGAAAACTGAAATCACCTTTATAATTCTTTTTTTATTGAGACTTACATAGAATAATTAACATTTTGAATTTCATTAAAAACAATTCTTTTGTCAAACTTAACCCCATTCTCCGATACTTCTGTAGGTCACCTTCTTTAATAACAATCAGAGGAATAATTTTCTGAATCTTCAAAACAGCAATCTAAATATAATACTTTCTTGTACAACACATGACTTTTTTTATTTTCCAAATTATGTTCCTCAGAACACTTGGAAACATAAATTGGTATACTGGCCAAAAAAAAAAAAAGCTATTTGATGGCCCCATACATTTGGAAAAGGAAGCACACCACACCTCCCTTTTAGAGGGTCACAAAGCATACTATGTGTTAGAAGTCCTCTAACTTTGCTTAACATCATTGTTTTCAGAACATTTTCCTAACATCCCTATAAATATCCTGGGCTGAGGCAAGAAAGTGAGAAGTGAATACTAATGTAGAGCATATCTCCATAGAGTATTACTCATGAGTAAGCCCTCACAGCTTACTCATCACAACTGGGAGCAAAACCAACTCCACTTTATGCTCCTGAGAGTATATGGTATGGATGAAAGGCATTTCAAACATCAAATGTCAAATCAATGCCAAATTGCAACTACGATTAAAATCTACTTGAAACAACACAAATAGGAAAAGGCTCTGCTGTCTCTAATTGTATTTATATGAGTGGGTCATTTAAAAAACAATGCTTGGCCAGGTGAGGTGGCTCATGCCTATATCCCAACACTTTGGGAGGTGGAGGTGGATGGATCACTTAAGGTCAGGAGTTTGAGACCAGCCTAGCCAACAGAGTAAAACCTGTCTCTACTATAAATACAAAAATTAGCCGGGCATGGTGGTACGTGCCTGTAATCCCAGCTACTTGGGAGGCTGATGCCTCAGCCTGCTGGAGAATTGCTTGAACCTGGGGGGTCAGAGGTTGCAGTGAGCCAAGATCACACTGCTGCACTCCAGCCTTAGCGATGGAACAAGACTCTGTCTCAAAAAAATAAATAAATAAAAATAAAATAAAAAACAATGCTTAATTCAACACGACTTTAAATGGTGCACAGCTAAATGAACCTATGTATGTTTATAAAGAATCCAAATGTACCTCATTCAAAATATTGGCCCTCAAATAGAGCCATGGATGCCCCATCCACTATACATAAGCAAGAGACAGATTTATGAAAAACATTTCAAAATGTTTTTTTCCTTCCTACAGAGTAATTAATACTCAATTAAAAGGAATTAAGGTGAATTCTGAAGATAGGAAAATTCCTTTAAATAGTTTTCACCTTGTTTTTCTATAAAATCTAGAAATATTTCAATCTAAAATAAAAATCTTAAAGCTAAAAATATTAAGTATCAACTATTCAAATACTACTGATTCCAGGCTGGGAAGAGTGACTCATGCCTGTAATCCCATCACTTTAAGAGGCCAAGATGGGCAGACCACCTGAGGTCAAGAATTCAAGACCAGCCTGGTCAACATGGTGAAACCCTGCTCTACTAAAAACACAAAAATCAGCCAGACATGGTGGCACATGCCTGTAGTCTCATCTACTCGGGAAGCTGAAGCAGAATCATTTGAACCTGGGAGGCAGAGGTTGCAGTGAACCGAGATTGCGCCATTGCGCTCCAGCGTGGATGACAGAGAGATACACCATCTCAAAAAAAAAAATTACTGTATCCCCCTCTATTAAAATGACAGTTATGGCCGGGCATGGTGACTCACGCCTGTAATCCCAGCACTTTAGGAGGCCGAGGTGGGCAGATCACAAGGTCAGGAGATCAAGACCATCCTGGCTAATGCGGTGAAACTCCACCTCTACTAAAAATACAAAAATTAGCCAGGTGTGGTGGCACGCGCCTGTAGTCCCAGCTACTGGGGAGGCTGAGGCAGAAGAATCACTTGAACCTGGGAAGCAGAGGTTGCAGTGAGCTGAGATTGTGCCACTATACTCCAGTCTAGCAACAGAGTGAGACTCTGTCTCAGATTAAAAAAAAAAAAAAAAAAAAAAAAAAGAGTTATTTTTTAAGTTTATAGCCCTCAAGTTAAACAATATGCTCAAAAGGTTGAAAAACAGTGTCTTGGTCCACTCGTGTGAGGTGCTAAAATGTAATGAAAAGGCCACAAGTGCCGGGGCAAAGGTAGGTTACTTATCTTCCCAGAGCCCAAGTTTCTTCATTTGTAAATGGAAGGCGGCCATAATACCTACTGCCCAGGGTTGTTGTGAGAATTAACTGGGTGAAAGCATGCAAAGCACTTAGAATAGTACTGGCACATAAGCATTCCATAAATGTGGCCCATTATTATATTATTGTTGCTCTTACTTTACTTTTTCTGGTCATGTTTGTTACTCATAAATAAATAACTCCCAAATTTGTTACTAATAAACAAAAAGGAAATAAATTTCTCCAACACTCAAGATTCTAAATAACTAAGATTAGTTTTTGCTCAAAGCTGCTATAGAATACTCACTCCTCCATCCAACATAACCACCCACTATGCATTACTGCTCCCTCCAAATCACCTGGACAGCCAATGCCTCTTTCTACTTCTGCATGAACCATCTGTTTTCAATTACTGACCCATTCATCTAATATTCATCAAATACCTGCTACATGTCAGGTACTATTGGACATTAGACATTCAAAGATATGTAAGTATTAGATCCTATCTTAAAAAACATGTTAGTTCATAACAAGAGGAAGGGGAAAAATATTTCAACAGTTTAAAATTTTTTCCTCTAATGGAGACATATCCCAGACATAGTATTAGCCAAAAGGAAGACCTTACTGCCTCCACTGAAGGGAGAGAGCACCAGGCCACGTTGCTGGTTATGGTAGTCAGGCACTGCAGGACAAGCCAGTTTGCAAAGCCAGTCATACAGGAGCTGGCTTCGAGCATTTTAAACCCTGGATGGCCAAGGTGGCTATAAGGACCTGTGAGGCAAGAAAGGATGTGAGACCCAACATGCTCTTAGAGACAGTGCTAAAATTTTTGGACTATTCTGAAGGAACTACAAAAGGGAATGATGTTCAAATCCACATTTGGGAAAGACCACCGTAGCAATGTGAAGACCGAAATGGAGGAAGAAGAAACTAGAAACAGGTAGACCAAGTCAGTGAGCTTCATGGTTTTCACAGTGTCTTCGAAATTAGTTCACTGTTACCATAGCTCTGTGTGGAGGGAGAACTGCTACCCCCATGTAATGGAAATGAAACGAACTTCAAAAAAATCACACAACTTGCCCAAAATCACATAATAATGAATAAAAGGCTGAAATGGCCTCCAGAATCCAAGACGTCTCATCCCACTGGCCCTTTATCTCCAATACCTAGAGGTTAAAATAAAGTACAAACTTTGGTCACATCCTATCCCAGAGCAGTAGTTTGGCTGGGGCAAATAAACTCAAGTTTACTAACCAGATACTTTCTAATTGTCACAGTATGGTACATATACCATAGCTGAATAAAATGGAGTTGAGTGGGTAATTCTGATAATCTGTGCTTTAATCCCGAAAAATGGCTGCTACTAGATCTGTTTTTTACCCCTCTTCAGTGGTACACTTCAAAGCCACAAATAAGGTTCACACTCATCAAACAAATAAGCAGGACTTCAGTTTAATGCCTGAACTCTGAACAAATAATCAACTAGTCTGCTGATCAGTAGTATGAACTGCCTGGTTGTAAATACGAAGACTTCATATGCAGCAGATTATATCAGTAGTAAACTGGGCCAAGCGCAGTGGCTCACCCTTGTAATCCCAGCACTTTGGGAGGCGGAGGAAGTCAGATCACCTAAGTTTAGGAGTTCAAGACCAGCCTGGCCAACATGGTGAAATCCCATCTCTACTGAAAATACAAAAATTTGCTGGGCATGGTGGCAGGTGCCTATAATTCCAGCTACTCGGGAGGCTGAGGCAAAGGAACCACTTGAACCCAGGAGGAGGAGGTTGCAGTGAGCAGAGATCATGCCACTGCACTCCAGCCTGGGCAACAGGGAGAGACTCCATCTCAAAAAAAAAAGTAAACTGGGGTTTACTCAGAATAGTTGGTAAATGGGATATTCTGCTTAATATTCTGGTTATCTAGAAGTCCATATGTACAGTAGCATATATATCATAAAATAATTACCAAATTTCAAAGAATTAGAATAAAATAATTTAAAACTAAAATGATACTGAATATGATTATTCACAGTCATTTCAACAGCTATTGATAACTAACATTTATTGAAGGCTTATCACAGGACAGGTACTTTTCAAACTGTTTTATATCTATTAACTCATTACATTACACTTTATTTAACTCATTGGTAAACAGGAATTGTCATTGTACGTCATAAAAAATAAACCTGGTTGTCTTAGATGGTTTTGGTTGTTCAGCTTCCGGAAAAATGGAAGTTATATTTGACCTCAATAATTCATTGACTGATTTTCTTCATTGCCTCCAGATAATGAGCAACTTAATCAGCAAACCACCTCCCTCTACCCTATTATTTCACAGAACCATTACTCTTTCATACTTGTCAGCTCTGCCCTTACAAGCTGACATTTCATTAGGAGACATAATTGAAAATCTAGCTTTCAGGTAAGTCTGAGGGTCTTCCTTCCCTCACGATTTCTCTATTTCCACCCCTGCCTCAGAGCAGCTATAAACCACTTTCTGTCCCTGTTAGTTACCATCTGCTTCTCCAACCTGTATTCTGAGATATCCTCCAACTGTCATTCTGATTCACAGCTAAAAAGCACTCCTGATTTGTTATTGTTGTTGTTTGTCCTTTCTGATGTCACTCTGTTAACTCTCAGTTTCTCTGTTTAGTCCACTGGAACACCCCAGAGAAAGCAGTGTCCTCATACAAAGTATTCTAGACCAGTGGATCTCCACTGGGGGCAATTTTGCTCAGCCCCACCTGCCAGGAACATGTGGCAATGTCAATTTTTTTTTTATTGTCCCAACTGGTGATAATTAATCAGGGGGTCCAGGAGGAATGTATCACTGGCATCTAGTGCATAGACCCCAGGTATGCTGCTAAATATCCTAGAATGCACAAAAGAGACACCCTCCCCACCCCCCAAAAAGAATTATTCAGTCTAAAATGTCAAGAGTGTGAAGTTGAGAAACCCTGGTTTAGAACAGGATCTCAGACCAGATTCCATGATCTTCCAGTTCTCCTCAGAAGAAAATTAAAATATCTCCTCAAATATACTGCCAGAGCAACTTAAGAACATTTTGGTGAAGTTCATTGGGTGAAGAACATTTACATCTAAACAATGATAACCGAATAGCTGCTTTCATGCATGAGAATTCATTAACACACTTCTAACACTGGACTTGCCATTTAATAGACTTTGCTATACCTCACAGCACAGCTTTGGTGGAAAGTACTGCCTGGCATTCTTTGGAAACAGCCTCATACTATTTCCACTAGGTCGTGACAATGATATTTACCACAACAGAAATCTACCTGTATTTTTTTGCACTCTAAGGGATCTTTGCTATTAAAAACAATTTATGGTAAACTGATTTCTATCTCCAGGGCAGGGTTTCTCAGTCTTGGTACTACTGACATTTGGACCTGATAGCTGTTCGTTGGGGAGTATGGCTGCCTGTGCGAGGTAGGATGACAGCCTGCCCGCCCTCCCATGCACCCCCATGACATCCCCATGACAAAATGTCCTCTAGACATTGCCAAACATCCCCTAAGAGGCAAGATCACTGTCTGTGTATGGTAGGATGACAGCCTGCCCCCCCATGCACCCCATGACACCCCCAAGACAAAATGTCTACAGACATTACCAAACATCCCCTAAGAGGCAAGATCATTCCCACACTCACACTGACAATCACTGTTTTAGAGGTATTGTTTTGTTTCCCACATCTAGATTTTGATACACTGGGTTGCTAGATACAAATACACTGAATAACTAAATCAACAAATTCCTGTATGTTGATATTCTTAAAACAGAATTCCTCCTATAATCTTACTGTGTAAAACAAGAATGAACAAAAATGTAAATTTTAAATGAAACAGTACCCAAGTATTATGATCAGCTAGCGTACAAAGCAATGTGGTGATATCCTTACAGACTACAATGGTCAACAAAGTTTTTTGTTTATGGTTAAGTTTTTAGCAATGTCATTTACTCTGTGGCATGATAAAATTCATAATAAAAATAGTAGTTAATACTCAACATTTACTATATATTAGTGTTTTAGTCATGACATACATACCATTTTTTTTTATTTTAGAAAAAGAGAGAAATGGAGAAAGAAACAGCAAAAGAAAGAAAAAAAAGAATGAGAGAAAGAAAGAGGAAGAGAAAGAGGGAGAGAGAATGGGATTCTTGTTTTATTGTGCAGGCTAGAATGCAGTCTAAAAATGGGTATTAAAAACCTCTTTTATGCCAATAATTGTGCTTAACAATGGAGACAGGAAGGAATAGAGGATGAAAATAACAAATAAGCAGCTAACCATTATTTTATTTAAACCTGTGAAATGCTATGCAATTGCTGAGGAGTGATTTACTTCCAATTATGTGGTCACTTTT
>CAUYQU010095419.1:0-17708 GCA_963574635.1 Cheracebus regulus
GGAGAGGATGTGGAGAAATAGGAACACTTTTACACTGTTGGTGGGAGTGTAAATTAGTTCAACCATTGTGGAAGACAGTGTGGTGATTCCTCAAGGACCTAGAAATAGAAATTCCATTTGACTCAGCAATCCCATTACTGGATATATACACAAAAGATTATCAAGCGTTCTGTTATAAAGACACATGAACATGAATGTTCATTGCAGCACAGTTTACAATAGCAAAGACCTGGAACCAACCCAAATACCCATCGATGATAGACTGGACAGGGAAAATGTGGCACATATACACCATGGAATACTATGCAGCCATAAGAAACGATGAGTTCATGTCCTTTAAAGGGACATGGATGAACCTGGAAACCATCATTCTCAGCAAACTGACACAAGAACAGAAAATTAAACACTGCATGTTCTCACTCACAGGTGGGTGTTGAACAATGAGAACACATGGACACAGGGAGGAGAGCATCACACACTGGGGTGTGTCAGGAGGAAATAGGGGAGGGACAGCGGGGAGTGGGGAGTTAGGGAGAGATAGCATGGAGAGAAATGCCAGATATAGGTGATGGGGAGGAAGGCAGCAAATCACACTGCCATGTGTGTACCTATCCAACAATCTTGCATGTTCTTCACATGTACCTCAAAACCTAAAATGCAATAAAAAAAATCCTGTATGTAGAAATACGTATAAATCAGAATCAGATGGGGTGAGTTTTTAGTCAGGTTCTGAAGAAAGAGCTTACAAATTGGAGGGAGGAGTGGCGATAAGTTTAGAGCAGTTAAAAAGATGTTTTCAAATGAGATAAATAACACGTATAGAAGTGCTAGTCATGGTATGTCTTGAGTTGTGATTGTTTTTTCAATAACTTGGAGAAGTGTAAAGTACAAAACTAATATGGGCTTCTGACTTTCTTTTTTTGAGATAGAGTCTCGCTTTGTTGCCCAGGCTAGAGTGCAGTGGCTCACTCAACCTCTGCCTCCTGGGTTCAAGTGATTCTCCTGTCTCGGCCTCCAGAGTAGCTAGGATTACAGGCATGTGCCACCACCCAGTTAATTTGTATATTTTCAGTAGAAACAGGGTTTCACCATCTTGGCCAGGCTGGTCCTGAACTCCTCACCTCGTGATCCATCTGCCTCTGCCTCCCAAAGTGCTGGGATTACAGGTGTGAGCCACTGTGCCCAAACCTGGACTTTTGACTTTCTGTTCTTCTTACTCTGGATTCCTATGTTATAGTGTAGTATTGCATCAGACCACGCCCCCCTCCCCAAGGACTGGTACCAAGTCTTACTCATCTTTATATTACTACCATCTGAAACAAAAGCTATGAAACCCCAGATAAAAAATGCTTATAGTTTTTGTTCACTAATAATGAATAAGCAACTGGCAAATTAATCAAATAGGTATATAAAAACTGTCTCATACTGTTTTTTGTCTTGTGCATTGTTTAAGTTAAAATCACAGAGTTAGAGGTGTCAGAAATTTTCTGAAGCAGACCACAGTCCCCGTCTGTGTCTTAGTAAGCAAGGAAAACAAAGGATTTCTCCTTCTAATCCAGCAATTGGCACGATGCCAGGTGAGTCAGTGACTGGTAGAGCAGGTGGTGACACATTCTAATCACAGCCCAGCTCTAGGCAAGCAGCAGCTGCTAAGGGTTCCTGCTGGCCTAAGTTTTCCAGGCCCAGCCAGCCAAGAGCAGCCGTGGTTAAAACCTGCCAGCAGTTTTCCCATCTGTCTGCCTCATGCTACTTGCAACACTTCACACATCTCACCCCAAAGTGCAGTGGGACTCTTGCTCCCCGTCTCTACTAAAAATACAAAAATTAGCCAGACATGGTGGTACACATCTGTAATCCCAGCTTATTTGGGAGGCTGAGGCACGAAAATCTCTTCAACCCAGGAAGTGGAGGTTGCAGAGAGCTGATATGGTGCCACTGAACTCCAGCCTGGGCAACAGAACAAAGAGAAAAGAGAAAAGAGAAAACAACAACAACAATAGGCAGAAGTGGCTTAGCACACAGTACTAGGGCAATCTTCTCCAAAGCTTTGACTACAGCAACCAATGTGAGGATTAGCTCTGCAAGGAGACTCAAATCGCAGCTGCTTCATGCTGATCATCAGTTCTTTGCTACCTCCACAGTCATTCTAGGGGTTCATGCCAGGTTTGAGGCTGGGAGCCTTGAGGGGAGGAAAAAAGGGTGCAGGCTACAGTGAGTCAGAATTCTAAGGGAAAACACTGAGTGAGAAAGCTGTGAGGGCCTTGTTAAGAATTGGCTTCCTGAGCTGCAACTGGAAATCAGAGCCCTCTGGTTATGGACATTGGATTTTTCATATCCCAGAGAATGGTTGTTATATGTTTTTTTTCTCTCTGAGAGGCCAATGCAAACATTTCAGGGACTCAGAAGAGTACATTGTGTCCTCCCTAACTCTCATTCACTCCTGCTCATTTTCCCTGAGGTGTAACGGAAAGAACCCTGGACCCATTATCAGGCTGGGTTCAAACTCCATTTAAGCTGTGCTTCTCCATTCTAGCTGTGCCACTCCAGGCAAATTAGTCAGTTCCTCTGCTGATAAAACAGTGTCATCACAAAGCTCAATGATAAATACTAACTTGGTCTCCATCATATGTCAGGCACTGCTCTATCTGCTCATTCTGGATTTACCACAACCCCCTTGGGAAGAAGCTAATATTACTACCCTTTATACTGAAGGAAACCAAAATATTTCACCCTAAAAATATATTTCCTTGACATACTTCAATATGGCTACTCAGAAGGGCTGGAAATCCAAGAATAGCTAAGAAGCTGCCTTTTGTGGGGAAGATATGTATCTGTAGAGAAAATCCGCATGGATGCTGCCAGGCTGTCTCTCAGGCCCTCCCTTGTTCAGAAGATTAACTGAGAGTCTGACATGTTTCAAGGTCTGAAAGAAACACTCACTAGCTCTCTGGTGAGGTTTCTTCTACATAACACAACTCCCTTTGTTAGCTAAGCCTCCTCTTCTCCCCCTCCCCTAACCTGTCTTGCCACTGTAACCTGATTTCCACCATAACTTGTTTGGGCCATGCTCTGAGATCACATTCTTTCTGTAACCTCAAGATGGTATATAAGCTTCTGTACACCATTAGAGGGTTGGAGTAATCACTCTGTGACTTTCCCTCAACGCACATGAATACATTTCTATGCCTCTTCTCTTATTAATCTGCCTTTTGTCAGCTGATTTTTCAGCAGCCCTTCAGGGGGCCAAGGGGCAGTTTTCTCCTGGCTCCTATGATACAGATGAACAAATGAGGCACAGAGAAGGCATGCAACACCCCCAGGGTCACACAGCTATTAGCAGGTGTGAAGTTTGAATTCAGGCAAACTGGCTGCAGCCCTGACCTTTTAACCACCATCTCACAGAAGGTCAAAGTGCCTGGCAAACATGGAGATGGAACTCAATACTTCATTTGTTTTACTTTCTGAAAGGTAATGTGGTGCAATGAAAAGAACTTGGGTTTGAGTTAGACTAACGTAAATCCTATTTAATTGCTGTGGGAATTTGGGACAAAAGAGCCCGGCCTGGCTTTCCCTACCTGGCACGTTCGCACACGGGATAACCAAAGAACTTTACATTTTAAACCCCTCGGGTCTCCAGATGGAGGCGTGGAGCCAGGAAATTCTTGCATTCGAAACCCCTCCCCTAGCGGACTGGGGGAAGCGAAGTTTCTTTAACACAGTCCCTCACTGGGATATGTGCATTTACCAGCACCAAATCTGGCACTTGATGGGTACTCAAGTAAACATTCATTTTAATCTTCTTCCTAGGCAGCCATATGTAGAGCACTGAAATACACTTCTGTGACTATCCTAATATTTTAAGACTTTCTTCCTTCTAATAACTTACAGAAACAAACAGGACAAATAAAAGCCATCCAGTCATAGTGACAGAGACAGGAGACAGCCACAAGTCCCTGGTGAAACCCCACGTTCAAGCCTAAAACAGCCTGAACTGAAAAACCAGATTGCTGGTCCCAAATGAAGCCTGCCCTCTCCCGACTGATTTTTTCTGCATAATGCCCACCTGCTCACTGGGAGGATGGGTGGAGTCTGAGGAAGTTCAGGCCATTTGCAGGGGGAAGGAGTCTGGCCTCTCTTGTTCCTGGGTGGTGACCTGGGATTCAATCTGTGAGGCAGGAAACCCGCTAGCAGGACTCTCGCTTTGCTGAGAGTTATTTTTCCTTTTTTCCTTTTCGCCCAATAAATCCTGTTTCCCTCAGCTTTCTATGTGTCTGCAAGCCTAATCTTTCCCAGTCATGTGACAGGAGCCCAGGGTTATCCAAACTAAGGAGAAAGTTCTGCAACAATAGTATCTCAGGATCTCTCTGAAACTTTCCTGGGACTTTTTTCTGATGGAAGGAAAGTAAGAAATAGGAAAGATGTTTAAGGAAGCATCCATCCCTGTAGTAAATAATACCAAATAAGACAGAATGGGCAGCAAGAGTGATAGTAATCTTGTTAATGTAATCAACTGTTATTCTTACAAATTAGTCTTTTTTTTTTTTTCAAGTCCGACAGATAATGTGCCAACATCTAATGAGGTTCGAGGGTGGCACATCTCACACGTACATGTGAACACCCAATCGTGATGCTCATGAACTATACAGGCATCTCCAAATTCCTCTGGAGTTAACTAAACCTACGGCAAAGTTGATTTAACCTCTGATCAACTGAAATGCTGCCTTATGATACAGCACTTTTTAAAATTTTCTCTCAAATCTCAAATGCTTTAAGACAAATCCACTTCTTTCTTTCATCTTAGGGTAATAAAATTATTATTCAAACACTGCAAAAGCATGAATTTCATTTCCTTGCCCCTACCTTTACTGAGATATTTTACCAATTAATATTTACTATATAGAGTGGGCCTGTTTTAACATTGCACTCCAGAAAGCCTTTTACTAAACTATTTTCTTGAGAGCACAATATCTTGCCATAAAGACGATAACTCCCAAAATCTTTTTTCATAACCTCTATTCGAATGTAAATCACAATAGCAAATATGCACTGACACAAATACCCTGTAGGTTAAGTTGCTTACACCTGACTAGGAGTTGCCACAAAATCCTGATCAAGTTTGTCAGATTTGACATAGGATTCTAAGACTTAAATTAATAGGCAGTATTTTTAATATCTCCCTGGAACTCCCAAAGCTATATCTGAGACAATGATAAAAATCCATGAAATTAATTTCATCCTCAAAATCAAAGCAGCTGCATTAATAATTAACTTAATACATTTCAAAGCCATCTCATTTGTGACTACAAATCTAGCACAGATTGAGATCAAACCTGGAACACAATTCAATTTTCCAACCTATGACCTAAATGCTGATGAAGAGTGAAACTGCTGACCCAAAAATACCTATTACATTAACCATCATTCACATCATCATCACCACCATCCTGTCCTTTGCACAAGTAGACATCTACTGACCCACTTTTTAGAAGCCTTTGTCCTTGAAATATTTTGCCTGTTAGAATGTTGAATTTGATCCATACATGTTTACTCAATTTTAATTCTCATCAACATTTTCAAGGACACTAGCCAGGATTAAATGAGCAGTCTATGGCCAAGAACTAAAACAGAGTTAACTGTTTTACCAGGAAATCAAACCCTTTACCTTGATCCAATAAGCATCTACAGAGTTATGGTGAATCATATTGATATGGTTTAAATCTGTGTCCCCACCCCAATCTTAGGTTGAAATGTAATCCCCAATGCTGAAGGTGGGGTCTGGTGGGAGGTGACTGGATCATGAGGGCAGTTTCTCAAGGTTCAACACCATCCCCCTTGGTGCTATCATAGCAATAGTGAGTTCTCATGAGACCTGGTTGTTTAAAAGTGTGTGGCACCTTCCCCCTCTCTCTCTTGCTCCTACTCTGGCCATGTAAGATATGCCTGCTTCCCCTTTGCCTCCTGCCATGATTGTAAGTTTCCTGAGACCTCCTCAGAAGCAGAAGCTGCTATTTGCTTCCTGTACAACCTACAGAATCATGAGCCAATTAAACCTCTTTTCTTTACAAATTACCCAGTCTCAGGTATTTCTTTATAGCAATGGAGAATGAACTAATATAGAAAATTGATCCTGAGAAGTGGGGCATTGATATAAAGATACCTGAAAATGTGGAAGAAGCTTTGGAACTGGGTAATGGGCAAAAGTTGGAAGAGTTTGGAGGCTCGGAAGAAGACAGAAAGATGAGGGAAAATTTGGAACTTCCTGGAGACTTATTGAATAGTTGTGGCCAAAATGCTAATAATGATATGGACAGAGAGGGCCAGGCTGATGAGGTCTCAGATGGAGATGAGGAACTTATTGGGATCTGGAGCAAAGATCACTTTTGTTATTCTTTAGCAAAGAACTTGGAGGCATTGTGCCCCAACTCTAAGGATCTGTGGAACTTTGAACTTGAGAGTGATTATTTAGGTATCTGGCAGAAGAAATTTTTAAGGAGCAAAGTGTTCAAGATGTAGTCTGGCTGCTTCTAACAGCCTATTCTCATATGTATAAGCAAAGAAATGGCCTGAAACTGGAACTTATATTTAAAAGGGAAGGAGGGCATAAAAGTTTGGAAAATTTGCAGCCTGGCCATGTGGTAGAAAAGAAAAACCCATTTTCAGGGGAGGAATTCAAGCTGGCTGCTGAAATTTACATAACTAAAAGGAAGGCAAAGTGCTGACAGCCAAGACAATGGGGAAAAGGCCTTGAAGGCATTTCAAAGATCTTTGAGACAGCCCCTCCCATCACAGACCCGGAGGCCTAGGAGGGAAGAACAGTTTCATAGAACAGACCCAGGGCCCCACAGTCCCAGGCAGCCTCCAGACACCGCTTCCTACATCCCAGCTTCTCACCTCCACTCATGGCTCAAAGGGGCCCAGCTACAGCTGAGGGCACTGCTTCAGAGGGTGTAAGCCATAAGCCTTGGTGGCTCCCAAGTAGTGTTAAGCCTACAGGTGCAAAGAGTGCAAGTGTTGAAGGTTGGCAGTCTCTGCCTAGATTTCAGAGGATGTATGGAAAAGCCTGGATGTTGAGGCAGAGGCATGCTACAGGGACAGAGCCCTCATGGAGAACCTCTACTAGGGCAGTGCAGAGGGGAAATGTAAGGTTGGAGACCCTACACAGAGTCTCCACTGGGGCACTCCCTAGTGGAGCTGTGAGAAGAGGGCCATTGTCCTCCAGACCCAAGAATGGCATATCAACCAGCAGCTTGCACCCTGCACCTTGAAAAGCTGCAGGCACTCAACATCAGCCTGTGAGAGCAGCTGCAGAGGCTGAATGCTGAAAAGTCACAGAGGCAGAGCTGCCCAAGACCTTGGGAGCCCACGCCTCACACCAGTGTGCCCTGGATGTGAGACATGGAGTCAAAGGAGATTATTTTGAAGCTTTAATATTTAATGACTGCCCTGCTGGGTTTCAGACTTGCATGGGGCCTGGAGCCCTTTTCTTTTGGCCAATTTCTCCCTTCTGGAATGGAAGTATTTACCCAATGCCTATAATCCCATTGTATCTTGGAAGAAACTAACTTGCTTTTGATTTTACAGGCTCATAGGTGGAAGGGACTTGCCTTGTCTCAGATGAGATTTTGGACTTTGGACTTTTGAGTTAATGAGGTAAGACTTTGGGGGACTGCTGGGAAGGCATGATTGTATTCTGATATATGAAAAGGGCATGACATTTGAGATGAGCCAGAGGCAGAATGATGTGGTTTGGATCTGTGTCCACCCAAATCTCATGTTGAAATGTAATCCTCAATGTTGGACGTAGGGCCTGGTGGGAGGTGACTGGATTATCAGGGCATTTCTCATGGCTTAACACCATCCCACTTGGTGCTATCATCACAATAGTGAGTTCTCGTAAGATCTGGTTGTTTAAAAGTGTGTGGTACCTTCCACCCTCTCTCTCTTGCTCCTACTTTGGCCATGTAAGACTTGCCTGGTTCCCCTTTACCTTCCACCATGATTGTAAGTTTCCTGAGACCTCCCCAGAAGCAGAAGCCACTATGCTTCCGGTACAGCCTGCAGAACCGTGAGCCCATTAAACCTCCTTTCCTTATAAATTACCCAGTGTCTGATATTTCTTCATAGCAATGCAAAAATGGACTAATATACACATGGAATCAGTTTCACAACTACTACAGAACTCCTCAAGTATAACCTAAGGATGCTGAAGAAAACTGGATGAAAGATCCACTACTTCAGCATTATTATTTAATAGCTGTGATTAGAACCATGTACTTAACCACAAGCTATTCAGAATCACAGGATAATAGATGGTCCCTGAATTTATTGAGGGATTTAAACTTATGGCTCAATAGAATAAAACTTACACACTTCCCTTAGGAAATAAAGTATCTGTCCATCCCAAGGAAAGAACAGCATATTTTATTCAACCTTGATGAGACCAGATTTCAGTGCAGCTCATTATGTTATGGTGGGTTTATTACTTTCTTAGAATGGCCATGACAAATTACTACAAACTTGGTAGCTTAAAACAACAGAAATGTATTATCTTACAGTTCTAAAGTCAGAAGCCTGAAGCCAAGGGATCAGCAGGACCATGCTTCCTGTGAAGGTTCTAGAGAAGAATTCTTCCTGCCACTTCTTAGCTTCTAGTGTCTCTTGCAATCCTTGGAGCAGCTTTGGCTATAGCACCATCACTCCAACCTCTCCCCCACTGTATATGGCCTTCTTCCCTCTATGTCTGTGTCCGCTCCCCGTATGAAGACACCAGTCATTGGATTTAGGGCCCACTCTAATCCAGTATGAATTCATCTTAATTAATTACATCTGCAAAGATTCTAGCTCCAAATAAGGTCACATTCTGAAATTCTGGGTGGATGTAATATTCTGCAGGGCAGTATTCAACTCACTACAGTGGGCACTCTCAATCGGATATGGTGCCAAAGAGTCACAGCTCTTAGCAGATTAATCTTCTATAAGGCTTCTTGGCTCCACATAAGAGCAGGAGACTGCAAACTGTTTTCCCTCCAGGTCTTCACACTTTAGTGTAATTCAGTAGTCTACAAGTAATGCCCAATTTAAAGCAGCATATACTAAACGTGTGCAGTTTTTACCTTCTTTTATTTGCCAAGATATCTTAGCTCTAGACAAAAGTTAAAATTGACATAGAAAGCAGAAAAAGCAGCAATTTAAACTAAAACTCTTTTAAAATGTTGGCCAAACATTAATTCACACTAGCCAAAGAGGAAGGTGATTCTAATGCTCAGCCAAATTGATAACAACTCTAGAGCAGTGGTTTTCCAAGTATGATCTCCAGACAAAGAGTATAGGCATCATCCGGGAGCTCTGTAGAAATGCAGAATCTTAGCCCTCACCCCAGATCCATGGAATCAGAATCTTCATTCTAACATTATTCTCCAGATGATTCATGTGCTCTGCTTTAAAATTCTGATGCCAAAAGTAAAAGTCCAACCCTCCCATATAATTGTATACTTTCTGGCAGGAATGGGTATTTGTTTTGCTGAGGGCTGATAGGGAATGTTAAACACATACACACTTGCACATACTGGTCTTTTGCCTTCCCACAGAGTGGCAGCAGCTTTCCAAATGAACAAGCTGTTTCCATGACACCAAATCCTTAATTTGAAGCAGATATACCAACCACCCAGGAGCGTGAGATCATGAAACACCATTTCATATTTATTTTATTTAGGTTCTTGGTCTCAAACATCTCCTCCTTGAAAAAGAAATCTTTGTGTAAAAATTACTAATATTTAAAGCAACACTTTAATTGGCAAATTTGTCCTCTTTTTTGTCCTGTAAATAGAGCACTCTGAATTATTCTGTTAAGTATCTCTTCATGATTAATCAATCTGGGATAATAATATGAATGTAAATTAATTATACTACTATGAGTATACAGTCTGCCCATCTAGTGAATGTTTTCCTTTTCTCCATCACTGTTCCAGGCCATTTTATTCTTAATATATTCTTCAAATTCAATTTACTCTTTGCTGTGAACATGTATCTTTCTGTCACTCCTCTGAACAAATAATGGAAAAATTCCCCATTTTGCAGCATCTATAGTTAACAATATCCTGACATGAGTGAGGCAAACTCAGGAATGTGACTAAAAGAAATTCATTTGCACTAACAGCAGCACGGAAAGACGGTGAATCGAGTCTAGCATGTCCTGAACAATCCTCGTTTAAATGTTTGTCTCCACAGCTTTTCTAAATTAATTTACCCAACCAACAAATTTAAAGGGAAACAACAGTGTGTTGAATGCCAACCAGTTAAAAATACTCAAGTCTGTTCTTCAGGAAACAGATCAAATTCAAAAGTACAGAAAGGAGCCATGTGCAAAGAGGGCAATTAAATAAGCACACACTTAATACGGCTCACAGTCCCAAAACCGCAGGCTCAGGTACAAATCAGCTTCACTGTCAGGAGGTTCAGGCAGGAGCTGTTAAAATTCTTCACAGCATTTTCGAGCCCATGACACCTACCAGGCTTTCACCCACCTGCTCACACACCAAATAAAATTTGAGAAAAAGAGAGTGTTGCTTCAATGCATAATTCCCAAATGTTTAAGACAAATAAAGGTCTGAATCTGAGGAATTCACGCATTCCTTGTTCCTATGCTCCTGAGGTTCAGCCATTCAATTCAGGGCTGTAGAGTATGAATCATTGCTGTAAATCACCTTGGATTTCTAAATATATAAGGACAATTTAAGAGAAAAAAACAAGGTGACATTCCTTCCACAACCTTCGAGAGCTGGCTCTGTGACAAGAATCAGCACCAGGGGAACCCAGCCATGGGAAAGAAGAGGTAGCCCAGAAAATTCCCTTCTAGACAGAAGGAAGGATAACAGGAAATAGGATAAAGGAGCAGGGAGTGAAGCAAGGACTGACAAAACAGAGCTGAGCTTAGAGCTCAACCAGCTGCCTCTCTATCATGTAAATTTCTCCAGGAGTTACAAGGGCTGCATTTGCTACACAGGTGTTGCAGCTGCCCTCTCATCCCACACCTCCACGAGGACATGGCCCATGTCTATTTTGTTCATAGTTGTATCTCCAGCATTGAGTACACTGATAGGCATTAGTAGGAGCACAATGTACACATTTGATGGAATTAACTGATTAATGAAACAAAAATATTCCCAGCAAAGTTTATCAAATACTATTTTTGTAGAATTATCATTATAATTATCATTACAAAAATGATACCTGTATTTTTCTGGTGAGATGTGGGAAAGAACATTTTTCTCATAAGCATGAAATAAGCCAGGATTTTTTTTTAGTTTGACTCAGTAATTTATCCAGCGTTGATAGCCTAGCTGAACAGAAAAGCTAGGCCAGCTAAGCTAGTTACTGAGCTTTCAAAGTTCCTGCCCAATATTTTTGCCTCTGTATTTCACAGTAACATTCAACTTCCCCTGGTTCCTCAAAGATACTATGGAAGTTGATGGTGGTGATGAGTAAATTTCCCTGGATGGATGAACAAAACAGGTTTATGAACCAATTTGCAGCAGCAATTAACAAGCATATGAAGAAGATACCGACTAGAATATATGAAAGAGGCTGGGAAAGTATTTTTAGCATACCAACATGCAGTAGAAATGTAGGAGGAAGTGAATCTTGGCAATGTAAAAGGTCTAATTGTGTTGCAGATGCTCTACTATGTGAGAGATCTTAATAGCTCTTACACCATCCCAAATCCCTGACCCAGCCCCAGGCTCATTCGGCATCCAGTAACAAAATAGATGGAGCTAAACTCACAGCCCCCACAGCAAGCAGATGGAGAGCAGCAGCAGGATTCTGTATGGGGGAGGTTGATGCCCAATGCTCCTTCCAGCACTAAAATTCTATGGGAAACTGGATTGCCCAGGTCTCAAAAACCCTTGGACACAAAAGTAGACCATAATAAAGTGTTGTGGCTTTCCAATCCCTCTGTCACACCTTCCCAAATCAGGATGTTTCTCAAGGGTACTCCATATGGACTCTGCACTTCTCTGCTACCGTCCTGATGCAGTCTCTGTGAGAGCTTAACGGTGGATGTCATCAGAGCACAGGTCTTATGCCCTGCTGCTCACCACAGATCGGATAAAGAGGTTACCTCTTATCTCTGTCTGCACAGGGATGACCATTCATAACTGCTGTCCAGGCCACACCAGATGTAGCCTGACCATATCACCTCCATCTCACGCCATTCCTGGACATGCCTACTGCCAGCACCTGCAGCTTTCCACCTGAGGGCTTTCTCATATGAGGGCAGGCAGGAAGTGCCAGGGAGTTAGTTACCCCAGGAGTAGTTCTCAGCCAGAAATGATAGAATTGGAGAATAAAATCCCTAGCTTCTTTGCCCTTTGGGTGGAATAACTCTGAAGCATGTTTTACATTATCTCTCAGATGGCCCCAGTAAGACTGACCTTCACCTGCAGTGGTGATCTGCTCAGTGGTGTACACTTCATTGGCATTTGTTACAAAATAGACTTTTGTGTTTTATAACACAGGTCTCATTTCCAAGCAAGGAAACACTGAACTGCTTTTGTTCCCACACAGACAAGTACTGTAACATTACAATTTCCTATGAAAGGGGAAGTGTGGCAGACATGTCAGAGCCTGCCCATATAACCTCAGGCCTTACCACTGTAAGCTGCCCATATAACCTCAGGCCTTACCACTGTAAGCTGGCTGACTGCCAGCTGCCGGCACCTGCAGCTCTCCACCTGACGGCTTGCTCTGGCTACCAGAGCCCACTTTGCCACCTGAAACATGCTAGAAATGGCAGGGAGTTAATGCACTCAGGAACAGTCCTCAACTAATGACTGAGTGGGATAGTTCTGAAACACTTATTCCACACTGGCTCCCAGTATTCCTAGTGAAATCATGCTCCAGTTACCCACAATGCTAACTTGCTTGGTAACATGCCCTTCCCTTCTCCCTTCCCTTCCTCTTCCTCTTTCCCTTCCTGTCCCCTTCTGTCCTCTCCTTGTGTCCTCCCTTCCCTACCTTTTTTCCCACCTCTCCACTCCCCTCCCTTCCCCAATTCACTTCCCCACTCTCCTGTTAGTGTTTCCTGGGATCACTTTCCAAATTAATTATAGTTGCCCCTTGCTATCCATGAGGGATTGGTTTCAGGACTCCCCCACAGATACCAAAATTGACAGATGCTCAAGTCCTTTATAAAAAATAGTGTAGTTTTTCCATATAACCTATGCACATCCTCTTGTATAATTTATCTCTATATTATGTATAATATCTAATACAATGCAAATGCTATGTAAATAGTTATACGGTCTTGTTTGGAGAATAAAGACAAGAAGAAAAAGTCTGTAAATGTTCAATACAGATGCAATTATTCCCTTTTTTTGAATATTTTTTATCTGCAGTTGGTCAAATCTACTGATGCGGAACCCATGGATCTAGAGGGCAGACTGTACTTGTACTGGTGTCTTAGCCTCGGAGTCTGCTTCTAGGGAAAAACAGTAAGATAGGGAGGAGATGCAATTCCAAATGTCTGTGACTCTAAATGGAAAATAAGCATCCAGAGAAAGACATGAACCCTTAAATCCCTACATTTTGTTTCCTACAAAGATTAGCGTGAAGGTAAAATGAAGCCCTTAGAGTTCCAAGGCCTCAGGATTGTTTACCAAAAAGTTTACCTCTAAGAACATTTCTGAGCCCAAATACTAAGTTACCAAAGATTCTCATCTACTCTGGTCCTTAAACATTTGTCTTGTATCTGTTCCACAGCATATAATAACCTTCCTAAAGGAACCTGCCTAGTCAAAATTTTTAAAAATATTTTAGCTTTTATTTTTGTCGGTATGTAGATGTATATATTTATGGAGTACATGAGATGTTTTGATACATGAATACAATGTAAAATATGCAAATCATTGAGAATTGAGCATCCATTCCCTAAAGCATTTATGCTTTGAGATACAATCTAATTACACTCTTTAAGTAATTTAAAATGTATAATTAAGTTATTATTGGCTATAGTCATCTGGTTGTGGTATCAAACAGTAGGTTTTATTCATTCTATTTTTTTGTACCTGTTAACCGTCCCAACTCCTCTAAGCTCCCCACTACCTTTTTCAGGCTCTAATAACCATCCTTCTACTCTATTTCCATGAGGTCAATTGCTTTGATTTTTAGATCCCACAAATAAGTGAGAACATGTGATGTTTGTCCTTCTATGCCTGGCTTATTTCACTTAACACAATGATCTTCAGTTCCATCCATGTTGTTGTAAATGATTGAATCTCATGTTTAATAGCGGAATAGTACTCCGTTGTGTATATGTACCACAAATTGTTTATCCATTCATCTGTTGGTAGACACTCAGGTTGCTTCCAAATCTTGCCTGTTGTGAACAGAGCTGCAACAAACATAGAAATGTAGATACCTCTTCAATATACTGATTTTCATTCTTTTGGGTCTATATACAGCAGTGGGATACTTGGGTCATATGGTAGCTCCATTTTTAGTTTTTTGACGAATCTCCAAACTGTTCTCCACACAAGTTGTACTCATTTATCAATGTAAATAAGTACAAGAGTGTACAAGCGTTCTCTTTTTTCCACATCCTTGCCAGCATTTCTTATTGACCTAAAGGAAACTGTTTTTAGGTCTTTTAAACAAAAGTCATTTTAACTGAGATAAGGTGATATCTCATTGTAGTTTTGATTTGCATTTCTCTGATGATCAATGATGTTGCATTTCTCTGATGATCAATGATGTTGAGCCTTTTCATATGCCTGTTTGCCATTTGTATGTCTTCTTTTGAAAAATGTCTATTTAAATCTTTTGCCCATGTTTTGATTAACTTGTTAGACTTTTTTCCTACAGAGTTGTTTGAGCTCCTTATATATTATGGTTATTAATCCCTTGTCACATAGGTAGTTTGCATATATTTTCTCCTGTTCCACAGGTTGTCTCTTTACTTTGTGGACTGTATCCTTTGCTGCGCAGAAGCTTTCAAACTTAATGTGTGTGATCTCATTTGTCCATTTTAGCTTTACTTGACTGTGCTTGTGGGTTACTACTCAAGAAATTTTTGCCCAGACCAGTGTCCTAGAGATTTTCCCCAATGTTTTATGTAGGAGCTTCATAGTTTGAGGTCTTGTTTAAGTCTTGAATTTATTTTGATTTTATTTTTGTATATGGTGAGAGGGAGGGATCTAGTTTCATTTTTCTGCATATAGACATCCAATTTTCCCAGCACTATTTATTGAAGAGACTATCTTTTCCTCAGTATATGTTCTTGGCATCTTTGTAGAAAATGAGTTCACTGTAGGTGTGTGGATTTGTTTCTGTGTTCTCTATTCTGTTCCATTGTTCCATATGTATGTTTTTCTGCTAGTACTATGCTGTTTTGGTTACTATAGCTCTGTAACATACCTTGAAGTCAGGTAATGTGATTCCTCCAGTTTTGTTCTTTTTGTATAGATTAACTTTGGCTATTCTGGGTCTTTTGTGGTTCCATATAAATTTTAGGATTGTTTCTTGCCATTTCTGTGAAAAATGTCATGGTTATTTTGATAGGGATTACACTGAATCTGTAGATTGCTTTGGATACTATAGATATTTTAACAATATTGATTCTTCCAACCCATGAATATGAAATATTTTCCCATTTTCAGTGTCCTCTTCAATTAATTTTATCAGTGTTTTCTAGTTTTCATCATAGAGATCTTTTACTTTTTTAGTTAATTTCCAGCTATTTAATTTTATGGGTGGCTATTATAAATCAAATTACTTTTTAATTTCTTTTTCACATTGTTCATGTTGGCATATAAAATGCTACAGAATTTGTATGTTGATTTTGTATCCTGCAATGTTACTGAAATTGTTCATCAGTTTTAATAGTTTTCTTGTGTAGTCTTTAGGTTTTTCCAAATATGAAATCATATCATCTATAAAAAAAAGGATAATTTGACTTCTTTCTTTCCAATTTGGATGCCTTTTATCTGTTTCTCTTGGCTGGTTGCTCTAGCTAGTACTTCTAGTACTATTTTGAATAAGAGTAGTGACAGTGCACATCCTTGAGGTGTTCCAGATCTTAGAGAAAAGCCTTTTAGGTTTTCACCATTCCGGATGATACAAGTTGTGGGTCTGTCATATATTATGTTGATGCATTTTTCTTCCATCCCCAGTATTTTGAGCGTTTTTATAATGAAGGGATGTGGAATTTTATCAAATCCTTTCTCAGCATCAATGAAAATCGGACTCTTGTTCTCTTCCCTTTCTTCGCTAAAACAAACAAAGGCAGAGACTCTTGTTGTCTTTCCTTACTTTCTCTGAAACAACAGAGTTTCTGTCTCTGTTCTGAGCCACTTACAGCTGGGGGTGAAGTAACACCAGCATCCCTGTGGTGACCACCACTATGACTACACTGGGTATGACCTAAAGCCAGCACAGCTCTGGGTCTCAAAGCCTGCTGTAACAACTCCCTGGTTGCTGCCTAGGTTTGCTCTCCCTAGCCCAGCATCCAGAGAGGCTCTCCACACCACACCGCTGCAGCCACAGGGAAGAGGGGTGGGCATCAGTGATTTAAGACTACTTTTCCAGCTCTTCAGTGTCAATTTCAGTGATATGAAGTTATAACCAGGTACTATGAGTGCTCTGACTTTTGGTTTTTCTGAAGATGTTTTTTCTGTGTAGATAGTTGTTAAATTGGTGCCCTCATTGGGAGGATGATAGGTGAAACATTCTATTCCACCATCTTGCTCCACTTCCCATCTGCCTAGTCAATCTTTTAAAAGTTTTAAGTAGTACTGGGCAAGGTGTCTCATGCCTATAATCCCAGCACTTTGGGAGGCTGAGGCGGGTGGATCATCTGAGGTCAGGAGTTCAAGACCAGCCTGACCAACATGGAGAAACCCCATCTCTACTAAAAATACAAAATTGGCCTGGCGTGGTGGCACATGTATGTAATCCCAGCTACTTGGGAGGCTGAGGCAGGAGAATGGTTTGAACTCAGCAGGCAGAGGTTGCTGTGAGCTGAGATCACACCATTGCACTCCAGCCTGGGCAACAAGACTGAAACTCCACCTCAAAAAAAAATAAAGTAAGTTTTAAGTAGTAGGTAGCATATACTTAGAAAATATGAGAACACTGTACCGATTTGTTCTTCACCATTCAAAGTGCACTTTAACAAATCTGTCACCTTTTATTGTTATTCTAAAAGTAATAGAGGCTCATTGTAGATGATTTTACGTAAGGTGCAAAATGAGGATCATGGTATATAACAATATTTTAAAATAATGTACTTATTTTTAAATACTTATTTATTTTTAAATAAATACAGCTCTCATTTTGCCATAATCATTAAGGCTCGGGAATCATGAATAATATTAAAATCACAAATACTATACAAAAAAACCACCCATCATTTTTTCTTTTCATCTCATCCTTCTCCTCCACTTTGATGAACCCATTTTACATGAACTGTTTTTATTTGTTTGTTTTGTTTTTTAAGAAAAAGAGAGAAAATGAGAAAGAAAAAAAGAAACAGCAAAATAAAGGGAAAAAAAGAATGAAAGAGAGAAACAAAGAGGAAGAGAAAGAGGGAGAGAGAATGGGATTCTTGTTTTATTGCCCAGGCTAGAATGCAGTCTAAAAATGGGTATTAAAAACCTCTTTTATGCCAATAATTGTGTTTAACAATGGAGACAGGAAGGAATAGGGGATGAAAA
>CAUYQU010095420.1:0-25117 GCA_963574635.1 Cheracebus regulus
TTGTTTGAAATCAGGTACCATCATACCTCCAGCTTTGTTCTTTTTGCTTACGATTGTCTTGGTATGGGCTCCTTTGGGTTCCATATGAAGTTTAAGGTGTTTTTTTCCAGTTCTGTGAAAAAGGTCATTGGTAGCTTGATGCAGATACTGTTGAATCTGTAAATTACTTTGGACTGTATAGCCATTTTCATCATATTGATTCTTCCTAACCATGAGCATGGAATGTTTCTCCATCTGTTTGTGTCCTCTCTTATTTCCTTGAGCAGTGGTTTGTAGTTCTCCTTGAAGAGGTCCTTTACATCCTTTGTTAGTTGTATTCCAAGGTATTTTATTCTCTTTGTAGCAATTGTGAATGGGAGTTTGCTCATGATTTGGCTGTTAGTCTGTTATTGGTGTATAGAAATGCTTCCAATTTCTGCACATTGATTTTGTATCCTGATACTTGCTGAAGTTGCTTTTCAGTTTAAGGAGATTTGCCTGAGATGATGGGGTCTTCTTAATATACAATCATGTCGTCTGCAGATAGAGATAATTTGACTTCCTCTTTTCCTACTTGTATGCCCTTTATTTTTTTTTTCCTTGCCTAATTGCTCTGCCTATGACTTCCAATACTTTAATGAATAGCAGTGGCGAGAAAGGGCATCCTTGTCTAGTGCTGGATTTCAAACAGAATGCTTCCAGTTTTTGCGCATTCAGTATGATATTGGCTGTAGCTTTGTCATAAATAGCATTTATTGTTTTGAGATATATTCCTTCAATACATTGTTTATTGAATGTTTTAGCATAAAGGGCTGTTGAATTTTGTGGAAGGCCTTCTCTGAATCTATAGAGATAATCATGTGGTTTTTGTCTCTGGTTCTGTTTATATGGTAGATTATGTTTATAGACTTGCATATGTTGAACCAGCCTTGCATCCCTGGAATACAAGCCTACTTGATCGTGATGGATAAGCTTTCTGATGTGCTGTTGCAATCAGTTTGCCAGTATTTTATTGAAGATTTTTGCATCTATGTTCATCATGGATATTGGCCTGAAGGTTTCTTTTTTTGTGGAGTCTCTGCTGAGTTTTGGTATCAGGATGATGTTGGTCTCATAAAATGATTTGCGAAGGATTCCCTCTTTTTGTATTGTTGGGAATAGTTTCTGAAAGAATAGTACCTAATCCTCTTTGTACATCTGGTAGAATTTAGCTGTGAACCCATCTGGACCTAGACTTTTTTTGGTTGGTACGCTATTAATTGTTGCCTCAACTTCAGCCCTTGTTATTGGTCTATTCAAGGTTTCAACTTCTTCCTGGTTTAGGCTTGGGAGGTTGCAAGTGTCCAGGAATTTATCCATTTCTTCCAGATTTACTGGTTTATGTGCATAGAGTTGTTTGTAGTAATCGCTGATTGTAGTTTGTATTTCTATGGAATCAGTGGTGATATCCCTTTATCGTTTTTTATTGTATCTATTTGAATCTTCTCCCTTTTCTTTGTTATTAGTCTGGCTAGTAGTCTGTCTATTTTGTTCTTTCAAAAAACCAGCTCCTGAATTTCTTGATTTTTTGAAGTGTTATGTGTGTCTCTATCTCCTTCAGTTCTGCTCTGATCTTTGCTATTTCTCATGTTCTGCTAGCTTTTAAGTTTTTTTATCTAGCCCCTTTAGCTCTTTCAATTCTGATGATAGGATGTCGATTTTAGATCTTTCCTTGCTTCTCATGTGGGCATTTATTGCTATAAATTTCCCTCTAGACGCTGCTTTAAACGTGTCCCAGACATTCTGGTACATTGTTTCTTCATTCTCATTGGTTTCAAAGAACATCTTCATTTCCTTGTTTATCCAGTTGACGTTCAGGAGCCAGTTGTTCAGTTTCCATGAAGCTGTGCAGTTCTCAGTTAGTTTCTGAATTCCGAGTTCTAATTTCATTGCCCTGTTGTCTGAAAGACAGTTTGCTATTATTTCTGTTCTTTTTTTTTTTTTGGTGAGGAGTGATTTACTTCCAATTATGTGGTCAATTTTAGAGTAGGTGCAATGCAGTGCTGAGAAGAATGTATATTCTGTGGATTTTGGGTGGAGATTTCTGTAGATATCTATTAGGTCCACTTGGTCCAGATCTGAGTTCAAGTCCTGGACATCCGTGTTAATTTTCTGTCTCGTTGATCTGTCCAATATTGACAGTGGAGTGTTAAAGTTTCCCACTATTATTGTGTGGTAGTCTAAGTCTCTTTGTAAGTCGTTAGGAATTTGCTTTATGTACCTGCATGCTCCTGTATTTGGTGCATATATATTTAGGATTATTAGCTCTTCTTGTTGCATTGATCCTTTTCCCATTATGTAATGCCCTTCTTTGTCTCTTGATCTTTGTTGGTTTAAAGTCCATTTAATCAGAGACTAGGATTGCAACTCCTGCTTTTTTTTTTCTCTCCATTTGCTTGATAAATCTTCTTCCATCCCTTTGTTTTTAGCCTATGTGTGTCCTTGCACATGAGATGGGTTTCCTGAATACAACATACCAATAGGTCTTGACTTTTATCCAGTTTGCCAGTCTGTGTCTTTTGACTGGGGTATTTAGCCCATTACCCTTAAGGTTAATATTGTCATGTGTGAATTTCATCCTGCCATTTTGGTGCTAGCTGGATGTTTTGCCTGTTAGTTGACACATTTTTTTCATTGTGTCAATGGTCATTACCATTTGGTACGTTTTTGGTGTGGCTGGTACTTGTTGTTCCTTTCCTTGTTTAGTGCTTCTTTCAGGAGCTTTTGTAAGGCAGGCCTGATAGTGATGAAATCTCTCAGCAATTGCTTGTTTGTAAAGGATTTTCTTTCTTCTTTACTTATGAAGCTTAGTTTGGATGGATATGAAATTCTAGGTTGAAAGTTCTTTTCTCTAAGGATGTTTAATATTGGTCCCCACTCTCTTCTGGCTTGTAGGGTGTCTGTCAAGAGATCTGCTCTTTGTCTAATGGGCTTCCCTTTGTGGGTAACCCGACCCTTCTCTCTGGCTGCCCTTAGCATTTTTTCCTTCATTTCAACCCCAGTGAATCTGACGATTATGTGCCTTGGGGTTGCTCTTCTTCAGGAATATCTTTGTGTTGTTCTCTGTATTTCCTGAGCTTGAATGGTGGCCTGGCTTGCTAGGTTGGGGAAGTGCTCCTGGATGATATCCTGAAGAGTGTTTTCCAGCTTGGATTCATTCTCTCCAACACATTCAGGTACACCTATCAAATGTAGGTTAGGTCTTTTCACATAATCCCATATTTCTTGGAGGCTTTGTTCATTTCTTTTCACTCTTTTTCTCTATTCTTGCCTTCTCATTTTATTTCATTGAGTTGATCTTCAATCTCTGATATCCTTTCTTCTGCTTGGTTGATTTGGCTACTGAAACTTGTGTATGTTTTGTCATGTTCTCGTGCTGTGTTTTTCAGCTCCATCAATCCATTTATATTCTTCTCTAAGCTGTTTATTCTAGTTAGCATCTCATCTAACCTTTTTTATAGGTTCTTAGTTTCTTTGCATTGGGTTAGCACATGTTCTTTTAACTCAGAGAAGTTTGTTATTACTCACCTTCTGAAGCCTATTTCTGTCAGTTCATCAGATCCGCTCTCCATCCATTTGATCCCTTGCTGGTGAAGAGTTGTGATCCCTTGGAGGAGGAGAGGCATTCTGGTTTTTGGTGTTTTCATCCTTTCTGCACTGATTTCTTCCCATCTTTGTGAATTTATCTACCTGTGGTCTTTGTAGTTGGTGACTTTTGGATGGGGTCTCTGAGTGGACATCCTTTTTGTTGATGATGAAGTTATTTCTTTCTGTTTCTTAATTTTCCTTCTAACAGTCAGACCCCTCTGGTGCAGGACTGCTGGAGGTTCACTCCAGATCCTGTTTGCCTGGGGATCACTGCAGGGGCTACAGAACAGTAAGGGTTGCTGCCAGTTTCTTCTTCTGTTATCTTCATCCCAGAAGGGTACCTGTCAGATGATGGCCTGAGCTCTCCTTTATGACGTGTCTCTTTGGGTATATGTGGATCGGGAAGTTGCTTGAGGAGACAATTTGTCCCTTATAAGAGCTCAGGTGCTGTGCTGGGAGCTCCCTTGTTCTGTGCAGAGCTGCTGGGCTGGTACTTTTAAGTCTGCTGCAGCGGAACTCATAACCGCCTCTTTTCCCAAGTGCTCTGTTCTAGGAAGGTTGGCTTTATTTATAAGTTCCTGTCATGGAGCTGCCTTTTTTCATAGAGGCCCTGCCCCACACGGAGTATTCTAGTCACAGTCTGCCAGCAGAGGTGTTGCTGAGCTGCCACAGGCTCTGCCCAGCTGCTGTGTGAACTGCCTCGGTAGTGGTAGATTGCCTCGGTAGTGGTGGTCGCCCTCCTCCCCACTGAGATGGACAGTCCTGGGTCCAGCTGCGCTTGCTGCAAGTCTCAATCCACAGCATTTTGGATTGCTTGTTTTGTGGGAGTGGTACCTGCCAAGCCAGATCGCCTGGCTCCCTGTCTTTGCCCCCTCCCTTTCAGTTGAATTGACAGCCCTGTGTTTCAGGTGTTCCAGGTGCCAGTTGAAACAGCTGCCTAGATCTTTTTGAGTTTCTGTGTGCCAACCCCTCACCAGCTGAAACCGCTGTGCTGAAAACTTGTGTCACTTTTCAGTCCGAGAATCTCCTTGTCTGTGGGCAGTGAAAATTTGTTTGGAAATGCGGTGGACACTCACCCTCTGCATTGTTCTTGCTGGGAACTGTACTCTGGAGCTGTTCCTATTCGGCAATCTTGGATCCTTCCCCCTCAGTTCATTTTTAAAATCATACCTTTATTTTTTAATCCTGGTTTTCTATGAATTGCCCCTGTAATTGCACAGGTCAGTGGTCAGCAAATTATTCCACAGAATATATGTTCAAATACCTCTAATCTATAAGTCTTC
This sequence comes from Cheracebus regulus, assembly GCA_963574635.1. NCBI lineage: Eukaryota > Metazoa > Chordata > Mammalia > Primates > Pitheciidae > Cheracebus > Cheracebus regulus. Next base: position 4,890 of record CAUYQU010095420.1, read on the forward strand.
AACTCTCTTTCAATGGCTGTTTTTAAGATGTTGTCAACTTTTATTTTTTGTCTGGGCCTTCTCAGGTTTACCCTGTATATGCTCGTATTTTCCCAATTAGCCAAAGATGTATGGAGAGCTTACCTAGGCCTTCTATAGCTCTCACATTATGAGAATATTCCCATTACATTTCTGGTTTATTTGCTACTCACGTTGACAAGGACTACATCAGGCTAGCTGAGCTGTAGGTCATACCTCTTGTTTACTACTTTTTAAAAAACACTTTAAGTTCTGGGATACATGTGCAGAATATGCAGGTTTGTTACATAGGTAAACATGTGCCATGGTGGTTTGCTGCACCCATCAACCCATCATTTAACTTTGAAGCCCCTCATGCATTAGGTATTTGTCCTAATGCTCTCCCTCCCCTTGGCCCTCACCCCATGACAGGCTTCAGTGTGTCATGTTCCCCTCCCTGTGTCCATGTGTTCTCACCGTTCAACTCCCACTGATGAGTAAGAAGATGTGGTATTTGGTTTTCTGTTTCTGGGTTAGTTTGCTGAGAATGATGGTTTCTAACTTCATTCATGTCCCTACAAAGGACATGAACTCATTCTTTTTTATGGCTGCATAATATTCCATCGTGTATATGTGCCACATTTTCTTTATCCAGTCTATCATTGATGGGCATTTGGGTTGGTTCCAAGTCTTTGCTATTGTACATAGTGTTGTGATAAACATACGTGTGCATGTGTCTTTATAGTATAATGATTTTATTGATAAATTGCTGAGTGTAGGTCTTGCCCTCCACTCCAAATCAAGCAAGCACCTTCTGTCAGTGAAGCTTTGGTTTTCCCAGCCAGAGTACCCTAGTAAAACTACCGTGCTGATAGAGCTGAATGGGAGTGGTCTCAGGCAAGAAAGCTGCAGACTCCCACTGTTTTTACTGGAATTTGTAGCAGATTTTCATAATTGCTTCTCTATTTTTTGTTTGTCTTTTTCCAATTTCCAGAGCCCTGTAATGTCCAGTTACTGCTTGTTTTGTAGGGAGAGGATTTGCTGAAGCCTTCATTCTGCCATAGGTGAAATTCTTATGATCTAAAAGATTTTTAAATATAATTTCATAACAATTCATTTGGGAGTACAAATGTTTAAGAATATCCAAGAGAAATCTTGACAAAAAAGATTGTGTTCAGAAAAATGTCACCCTCACAGATATCACTGTGCCCCATAACTATGTATAATTTTTATGTTAATTATAAATAAAATAAAACTTTTAAAATTATAAAGCTACAATAGTAGAAAATATATAAGCCTGAAACAGATATAAATAAATTAATCAATGAAATAAAACAGTTTCTAGAAACATACCTATATTCCTGTGGGAATTTAATATACAATAAATGTGGCATATAAAATCAATAACACAAAAGGGTTTTTGAACAATTAACCAGGTATTTTGAAGAAAAAATAAAGACACACCACAGATATAAATATATTCATCTGTATTAATAAATATGACCTTTCAAATCAATGGATAAAAGAGTATTTGAACAATTGGCTATTTATTTAGAATTTTTAAAAATATACCAAATAGAAACCAACAAACTCAGATGTTTTAAATATTTTAATGTAAAATATGAGATCTTTTTCAAAATAAATTGAGATACAAAGGCTTCCTGAAGCCAAACACAAATTCTGGAAACTATATAGGAAAATATTGACAGATATAAAAATGAAACATGATATGTAAGTTGTAAAATAAGCAATGAGGATTTCTGGGGGACAAGATGGTGAAATAAAAGTCTCTACCAATCTTCCACCCTACAAGGGCACCAATTTAAAAACTATGTACACAGACAAAGCACCTTAATAAGAATAAAAAATCAAGTGAGCACTCACAGTACCTGGTTTAGCTGAAAGAGGCACTGAAGAGGTAGAAAAAATAGTCTTGAATCACCAATGCCACCCCTCCACCAACCATGCCCTGGCAGCTATTAATACTTGTAGCATGGTGCAGGGAGCATTTTTGTGCACTGGAGAAGGGAGGGTCCAGTAATTGTGAGACATTGAGTTTCATGTGTCCTGTCATAGCAGAAAGCAAACCAAATCAAACTCAGCCAATGCCTGCCCATGGAGGGAGCATTTAAACCAGCCCTAGCCAGAGGGAAATAACCAACCTTAATGATCTGAACTGGAGTTCTACAAGCCTTGCTACCATGGGCTACAGTGCTCTGGGGCTCTAAATAAACTTGAAAGGCAGTCTAGACCACAAGGACAACAACTCCTAGGGGAGTCCTAGTGCTGAACTGGGCCCAGAGACAATGGACTGGTGAGCATGTGACCTTCTAAGACTCCAGATGGGGCAGCTAAGGGAGTGCTGTATTACCTCTCCCCTAACCCCTAACTCCTGGCTGCACAGTTGACAGCTCCAAAAGAGACCCCTTCCTTCTACCTAAGGAAAGGAGAGGAAATAGTGAAGAGGACTCCTGCATCTTGGATATCAGCTCAGCCACAGCAGGATAGGGCACTAGTCAGAGTCATGAGACCTCTTTTCAGGGTGTAGCTCCCAGATGACAATACTAGACACACCCTGGGCCAGAAGGAAGATCACTGTCTTTAAATGAAGGATCCGCTCCTGACAGCATTCATAACCTGCTAATTAGAGATCCCTGAATAATCAGCAGTAATACCCAGGTACTACACTGAGGGATTTGACTTCAGGTGAGACTCAAGACATTCTCAACTGTGGTGGCTATGGGGCAACTCCTTCTGCTTGAGAAGAGCAGAGGGAAAAGAAAAGCAGAGTTTCTCTTGCTCCTGAGGTACCAGCTCAGCCACAAGGAGGTGGAGCACCAAGTGGGCTCTCGGGGGTCCCCAGTTCCAGGACTTGGCTCTTAGATGGCATTTCTGGATGTGCCCTGGGTCAGATGTGCCCATTGCCCTGCAGGGTAAGTCCCAGGCCAGGCAGCATTTACCACAAGCTGACGGAAGAACTCTTGGGCTTTAAGTGAACATTGGCAGTAGTCTCACCCTACTCCTCATGGGCCTGTGATCATGGTGGCCACAGGGTGGGGCCCCTTTAAATTTGGAAATGGGAGGGAAGAATGGGAAGGACTGTGTCTAGTTGACAGTGTACAGCTCAGTCAAAGTACAATAGAACACCAGGTAGACTTCCAAGGTTTTTCAGTCTAGTCCCTGGCTGCCACACAACATCTTTGGAGCTGCCCAGGGCCTGGGGGATCTCACCCCACCTTGAAGGGAAGGACACAGGCCTGGCTGGCTTTGCCACCTGGTGATTCTAGAGCCCCATGGTCTTGAGCAAACATAGGCAGTAGCCAGGTTATAATTACCCAGTGCAGTCACAGTGGTGGTGGCCACAGGGGTGCTTGTCATGCCACCCTCAGCTTCAGATGGCTCAGAAGAGAGAGAGAGAGAGGAGAGAGAGAGAGAGAGAGAGACTCAATTTGAGAAAGTAAGGGAGGAGAACAGGTGTCTCTGCCTAGTAATCTAGAGAATTCTTCCGGATTATGTCCAAGACCGTTAAGGTAGTACATCTAAAAGTCTGTGAGAACCACAGTGTTACTGCTGCCCCCTAAAGTGGATACAGCTTACATCACAACACCAAAGTCTTACAAATATCTGGAAAGCCTTCCCAAAAAGGTTGGGTACAAAGAAGTGCAGACTGTGAAGACTACAATAAATAACCAACTCTTCAATGCCCAGACAAAGGCAAACATCTACAAGTATCAAGACAATCTAGGAAAACATGACCTCACCAAATGAGCTAAATAAGGCACCAGGGAACAATCCTGGATAAACAGAGATATCTGAGTTTTCAGACAGATACTTCAAAATTGCTGTTTTGAAGACTCTTAAAGAAATTTGAGATAATACAGAGAAGGAATTGAGAATTATATCAGATAAACTTAACACAGATATTGAAATAATTAAAAAGAATCAAGAAGAAATTCTGGAGCTGCAAAATGCAATAGGCATACTGAAGAATGCATCAGAGTCTTTCCATAACAGAATTGATCAGGCAGAAGAAAGAATTAGTAGTGAGCTTGAAGACAGGCTATTTGAAAATACACAGTCAGAGGAGCCAAAAGAAAAAAGAATAAAAAACAATGAAGCATATCTACAGGATCTAGAAAATAGCCTGAAAAGGGCAAATCTAAGAGTTATTGGTCTTAAAGAGGAGGTACAGGGGTTGGGGAGGGTAGAGTTTATTTAAAAGAATAATAATAGAGAACTTCCCAAACCCAGAGAAAGGTATCAATATCCAAGTACAAGAAAGTTATAAAGCATCCAGCAGATTTAGCTCAAAGAAGACTACTTCAATGCATTTAATAATCAAACTCCCAAAGGTCAAGGGTAAAGAAAGGATCCTAAAAGTATCAGGAGAAAATAAATAACATACTATGGAGCTCCAATACACCTGGTGCACACTTTTCAGTAGAAACCTTACAGGTTAGGAGAGAGTGGCATGACATATTTAAAGAGCTGAAGGAAAAAATCTTTATCCTAGAATACTGTAGCTGGCAAAAATTATCCTTCAAACATGAAGGAGAAATAAGACTTTCCAAGACAAACAGAAACTGAGGGATTTCATCAACACCTGGCCTGTTCTGCAAGAAATGCTAAACAGAGTAATTCAATCAGAAAGAGAAGGATGTTAATGTGCAATAAGTAATCATCTGAAGATACAAAACTCACTAGTAATAGTAAGTACACAGAAAAACCCAGAATATTATAACATTTACTATGGTTTGTAAACTACCCTTTTCCTAAGTAGAAAGACTAAATTATGGACCAATCAAAAACAATAACTACAAAAACAACTCTTCAAGACATAGACTGTACGATAAGATATAAACAGGAACAAAAAAAATAAAAAGCAGGGGAACGAAGTTAAGGTATAAAGTTTTTATTAGTTTTCTCTTTGTATGTTCATTTATACAATCAGTGTTTAGTTGTTATCAGCCTAAAATAATGGGTTGTAGACTAGTATTTGCAAGTCTCGTGGTAACCTGAAATTAAAAGACCTAATGAGGCCGGGTGCAGTGGCTCACGCCTGTAATCCCAGCACTTTGGGAGGCCGAGGTGGACGGATCACGAGGTCAAGAGATCGAGACCATCCTGGCCAACATGGTGAAACCCCGTCTCTACTAAAAAATACAAAAATTAGCTGGGCGTGGTGATGCACGCCTGTATTCCCAGCTACTTAGGAGGCTGAGGCAGGAGAATCGCTTGAACCCAGGAGGCAGAGGTTGCAGTGAGCCGAGATTGTGCCGCTGCACTCTAGCCTGGGGCCTGGCAATGGAGCGAGACTCTGTCTCAAAAAAAAAAAAAAAAAAAAAAAGACATAATGAATCCAGTAAAATAAAAGCATGGCCAGGCACGATGGCTCTCTCCTGTAATCCCAGCACTTTGGGAGGTTGAAGCAGGCAGATCACCTGAGATCAGGAGTTCAAGACCAGCCTGGCCACATGGTGAAACCCCATCTCTACTAAAAATACAGAAATTAGCTGGGTGTTCGGGCACATGCCTGTGATCCAGCTACTCAGGAGGCTGAAGCAGGAGAATCACTTGAACCCAGGAGGCAGAGGTTGCAATGAGCCAAGATCACGCCACTGCACTCCAGCCTGGGTGACAGAGTGAGATTCTATCTCAAAAATAAATACATTAATTAAAGCAAGAAATTAAATCATATCACCTGAGAAAATTAACCTTCACATGGAAGAACACACAAAGGAAAGAAATAAGGATGAGAATATCACAAAATAACCAGAAAACAAATAACAAAATGACAGGAGTAAGTCATTACTTATCAAAAATAACATTGAATATAAATGGACTAAACTCTCCAATCAAAAGACATAGAATGGCTGAATGGATTAAAAGGTGATATCCATTGACTTGTTGCCTACAAGAGAAACACTTCACCTTTAAACATTCACATAGGTTAGAAATAAAGGAATAGAAAAGGATATTCCATGCCAATGGAAACCAAAAATTTAGCAGAAGTAGGTATATATATACAGACAAACTAGATTTCAAGACAAAAGCTATAAGGGGCAATCCTGCAAGATGATATAACAATTGTAAATACATACACACTCAACACTGGAGAACCCAGATATATAAAGCAAATATTATTCAAGCTAAACACTGAGAACCCAATACAACAATAACTGGAGACTTCAACACCCCACTTTTACCACTGGACAGATATCCAACAAAAAATCAACAAAGAAGTTCAGACTTAGTCTGCACTGTAAACTAAATGAATCTAATAGATATTTACAGAATGTTTGTTTCAACAGCTACAAAATACCCATTCTTTTTCTCAGCACATGGATCATTCTCAAGGATAGATCATATTTTGGTGTAACAAAAAAAAGTCTTAAAATATTCAAAAAATTGAAATAATATCAAGCATCTTTTCTGACCACAAACTAGAAATCAATAATAAAAGGAATTCTGGCAACTATATAAATACATGGAAATTAAACAATATGCTCCTGAATGAACAGTGGGTCAATGAAGAAATTAAAAAGTAAATTGAAAAATTCCTTGAAATAAATAACAGAAACACAACATATGAAAACATATGAGATATAGCAAAGGCACTACTAAGAGCAAAGTTTATAGCTGTAAGTGCCTACATTAAAAAAGGATAAAAATGTCAAATAAATAACTGAATGATGCCACTAGAAGTAGAAAAGCAAGATCAAAACAAACCATAAGTTAGAAGAGAAAATAAAGATCAGAGCAAAAATAACTGAAATTAAAATGAAGAAAATAATAGAAAATACCAACAAAACAAAAAGTTGGGTTTTAAAAAATACAAACAAAATTCACAAAACTTTATACAGACTCACTAAGGAAAAAAAGATAAAAGATACAAATAAGTAAAATTAGAGATGAAAAAGAAATTATCACAACCAATACCACAAACATTCAAAGAATCAATAATGGCTACTCTGAGCAACTATGTGGCAATAAATTGGAAAATCTAGAATAAATAGATTAAATTCCTGGATACATACAACCTACTAAGTTGAACTATGAAGAAATTTAAACCTGAACAGACCAGAAACAAGCAATAGGATTAAAGTCTCCCAGCACAGAAATACCTGGGACCCAATGGCTTCACTACTGAAATCTAAAAAAACATTTAAAGAAGAAATAATAGCAATCCTACTCAAACTATATCAAGAAACAAAGAAGGAGGGAATACTTCCAAACTCATTCTATGGGGCCATATTGCTGTGATACCAAAGCTGACAGAGACACATCAAGAAAAGAAAACTACAGGCCAACATCCCTGATGAACATTGATACAGAAATCCTCAACAAAATACTAGCAAACCGAGTTGCACATTACATTGAGAAGATCATTCATTATGACCAAGTGGGATTTATCCCAGGGATGCAAAGATGGTTCAACACATGCAGATGTATCAATATGATACATCATATCAACAGAATGGAGGACAAAAAACATGATCATTTCAATAGATGCTGAAAAAGCATTTGATAATATTTGACATTGCTTCATTATAAAATCCCTTTAAAAAGTGAGTATATAGATGGAACATACTTCAGCATAATAAAAGCCATATATGACAGACCCGCAGCTAGTATTATGCCTAATGGGGAAAAACTCAAAACCTTTCCTCTAAGATCAGAACATGACAAGGATGCCTATTTTCACCACTGTTATTAACGTAGTATTGGAAGTCCTAGATAGAGCAATCATACAAGAGAAAGAAAGAAAGGGCCTCCAAATTGGAAAGGAAGAAGTTAAATTATCCTTGTTTGCAGATGTTATAATCTTATATTGGGAAAACGTAAAGACTCCACCAGAAAGTTATTGGAGCTGATAAAACAAATTCAGTAACATTGCAGGATATGAAATCAACATACAAAAATCAGTAGCATGACTATATGCCAACAGTGAACAATCTGAAAAAGAAATCAAGAGAGTAATCCCATTTACAAAAGCTACAAATAAAATCAAATACCTGAGATTGAACCAAGGAAGTGAAGGATCTCTGCCAGGAAAACTATAAAATATTGATGAAAGAAATTGAAGAGGACATACAAAAAAAAGATATTGTATGTTCATGGATTGGAAGAATCAATATTGTCAAAATGTCCATACTACCCAAAGTAATCTACAGATTCGTAGCAATCCCTATCAAAATACCAGTGTGACATTCTTCACAGAAACAGAAAAAAAAAACAATTATAAAATGTATATGGAACCATAAAAGACCCAGAATAGCCAAAGCTATCCTGAGACAAAAGAGCAAAACTGGAGGATCACATTACCTAATTTCAAATTATACTACAGAGCTATAGTAAACAAATCAGCGTGATACTGGCATAAAAGCAGATTCATAAACCAAAGGAACAAAATAGAAAGTCAGAAACAAATCCATACATCTACAATGAGCTTGTTTTTACAAAGATGCCTTTTTTTTTGTTTTATTTTTTATTGCATTTTAGGTTTTGGGGTACATGTGAAGAACTTGCAATATTGTTGCAGAGGTACACACGTGGCAGTGTGATTTGTTGCCTTCCTCCCCTTCACCTATATCTGGCATTTCTCCCCATGCTATCTCCCCCAACTCCCCACAAAGATGCCAAGAATATACATTAGGAAAAAGACTCTATTCAATAAATGGTGCTAGGAAAACTGAGTATCCATATGCAGAATAAAATTAAACTGCTATCTCTTGCCATGTACAAAAATCAAATCCAAATTGATTAAAGACTTAAATCTAATACCTCAAACTATGAAACTATTACAGGAAAACATTGGGAATCTTTCCAGGAAATCTGACTGGGCAAAGATTTCTTAAGTAATATCCCACAAGCACAGAGAACCAAAGCAAAAATTAACAAATGGGATCATATCAACTTAAAAAGCTTCTGCACAGCAAAGGAAACAACAAAATGAAGAGACAACCTACAGAATGGGGGACAGTACTTACAAACTACCCATCTGACAAGAGATTAATACTCAGAATATATAAAAAGTTCTAACAAATCCATAGGAAAAAAAATCTAACAATCTTATTAGCACTTTTCCCATTGGACTTAAGAATACTTGCCAACAGTGTTTGTAGTATTAACCAAGGAAGTGAAAGTAAGATAAATATTATTTTGTCATTGCTCCATTAAATTGACTTTGGAAACAAAATACATCATTATATTTATAGCATTCTGTTTTTAGTAATGGTATTTCCATTTACAAAATACAGTAAATCTCAACTGATAAAAATGTCAAATCCTAGAAAATGTAGCATTCCTAAACACCATGTTAACAGTATTCTTGTACAGTTGTTGGCCAAAGATTCATTTGAAGAATCTGAGTTTTCCAAAATAGACGATTCTGATGAGTCAGATGATTCTGATGTTAGTTCCATTTAGAAAAAACTCCAAGAACAGTTTTTATATTTTATTTTTACGTTGAATCAGTCAGATTTGCTCCAGCCTCAACGAGTGTGCTTACGTAAAATTAAATGAGTTATGGCAGCAAGGTGCACTTTTCTTTTTCTAAAAAGGAAAAGGGTTAAAAAATGGGCAAAAGATGCCGGGTACAGTGGCTCACTCCTGTAATCCCAGCATTTTGGGAGGCTGAGTCTGGAGGATCACGTGAGGTCAGGAATTCAAGACCAGCCTGGCCAATGTGGTGAAACCCCATCTTTACTAAAAATACAAAACTTAGCCGCGCATGGTGGCAGGTGCCTGTAATCCCAGCTACTCAGGAGGCTGAGACAGGAGAATCACTTGAACAAAGAAGGCGGAGGTTGCAGTGAGTTGAGATCATGCCACTGCACTGCAGTCTGGGCGACAAGAGCAAAACTCCATCTCAAAAAAAGAAAAAAATACAAAAGATCTAAATAGATGTTTCTGAGAAGAAGAGATACAAATGGCAAACAGTCATATGAAAAGCTGCTCAACCTCATTGATCATTAGAGAAATGCAAATCAAAACTACAATGAGGTATCATCTCAGCCCAGTTAAAACTGATTTTATCCAAAAGACAAACAATAAAAAATAGTGGCAAGTATGTGGAGAAAAGGGAAGCCTCGTACACTGTCAGCAGGTATATAAATTAGTACAACCACTATGGAGATCAGTTGGAGGTTCCTCAAAAAACTAAAAATATAGCTACCATATGATCCAGCAATCCCACTGTTGGGTATATACCCAAAGGAAAATAAATCCGTATATTGAAGAGAAATCTACCCTTCTATGTTTATTGCAGCACTATTCACAATAGTCAAGATTTGGAAGGAACCCAAAATGTTTAGCAACAGATGAATGAACAAAGAAAATGTGGTACATATACACAGTTGAGTACTATTCAGCCAGATGAAATACAAGATCCTGTCATTTGCAACAACATGGATGGCACTGGAGGTCATTTATGTTGAGTGAAATAACCTAGGCACAGAAGGACAATCTTTGCTTTTGTTTTTCATTTTTACTTAGCCATGGGAGCTAAAAATTGAAACAACTGGACTCAGTGGAGATAGAAAGCAGAATGATGGTTACCAGAGGCTGTAAGTATAGTAGAGAGAGAGATGGGGAATGGTTAATGGGTATGAAAAAGTAAAAAGAATGAATACATTCCAGTATTTGATAGTACAACAGGGTGACTATATTTAATAATAATTTAGTTGTACATTTTAAAATAACTAAAGAAGTATGTTTGGATTGTTTGTAACACAAAGGATAAATGCTTGAGGTAATGGATATCTCATTTATCCAGATGTAATTATTACACATTGTATACCTGTATCATCAAAATATTCCATATAGCATATATATATATCCACCTACTATGTACCCACAAAAATTAAAAATGAAAAAAAAATACTAGAAACAGATTTAATGTCATCCCGGGCTTTGATGTTCCATTTCTAGAGCACAGGCAGAGGAGATGTAGCATAATTTTTAAGGACCCTAGGATTTTCATAATAATAAATGACCATTGGCTTCAACTTAAAATCACCAGCTACATTAGCCCCTAACAAGAGAGTCAGCCTGTCCTTAGAAGCTTTGAAGTCAGGAATTGACTTCTCTCTAGCTGTGGAAGTTCTAGATGGCATATTCTTCCAGTAGAAGACTGTTTCATCTACACTGAAAACCTATTGCTCAGTATAGCCACGTTTATCAGTTTTCTGAGCTAGATCTTCTGCAGCTTCTGGATCAGCACGAGTTGCTTCAGCTTGCACTTTTGTTATGGAAATAGCTTCTCGCCTTAAATCTCATGAACCAGCCTCTGCTAGCTTCAGACTTCTCTTCTGCAGCTTTCTTGCTTGTCTCAGCCTTTATAGAATGGAACAGAGTTGAGGCCTTGCTCTGATTTGGCTTAATGGAATATTGTGGCTGGCTTAAGCTATCTAGACACTAAAACTTTCTCCAGATAAACAATAAGGCTGTTTCACTTTCTTATCATTTATTTGTTTACTGAAGAAGCACCTTTAATCTTGTTCAGAAACTTTTTCTTTGCATTCACAACCTGGCTGGTTGGCACAAAAAACCTAGCTTTCAGCCTGTCCTGCCTTCCGACATGTCTTTTTTACTAAGCTTTATCATTTCTAACTTTTGATTTAAAGGAGAGACATGTAATTTTGCCTTTCATTTGAAAACATAAAGGCCACTGTAAGGTTATTAATTGGCCTAATTTCCATATTGTTGTATTTTAGAGAATAGGGAGGCCTGAGCAGAAGGAAAGAGATGGGGGCTGGCCAGTCAGTGGAGCAGTCGGAACACATACAACATTGATCAATTCTTTGCTGTCATGTATGACTGCAGTTTGTGGCACCCTGAAATAACTGTAATAGTAATGTCAAAGATCATTGATCATAGATCACTGTAATAATATAACAATAATGAAAAATGTAATAATAATGAAAAAGTTTGAAATATTGTGAGAATTACCAAAATGTGACATTGAAACATGAAGTGAGTACATGCTGTTAGAAAAGTGGTATAGAGTGTCCACAAACCTTCAATTTGTAAATATATATATACATACATATATATATACACATACATATATACTCATTTTACTGTGCTTTGAATTAATGCACTTTGCAGATATATGTTGTCTATAAGAAACCCGATTTAAATATAAAGACCCACATATATTAAAAGTAAAGGGTTAGAGAAATACATGCCATGCTATCACCAATCAAAAGAAAGCTTGAATAGCTGTATCAATATCAGATGAAGCAGGTTTCAGAACAACATATATCTGCAAAGTGCATTAATTCAAGACACAATAAAATGAGGTATGCCTGTATTAATAATTTCTATCTTCTCTTTTTTTCTTGCTTAGCTTGGCTAGAGGTTTATTAATTTTTTTTCTGAGTTCTTTCATGCTGATAAACATGTGTGTTCTTTTTTAAAATTTAATTGCACTTTAGATTCTGGGGAGGTTTATTAATTTTATTGATCTTTTCAAAGAACTAGATTTGGGTTTCATTGATTTTTCTCTCTTAATTTTCTGTTTTCAATTTCTTTGATTTCCACCCTAATTTTACTATTTTATTTTTTCTCATTAATTTGACTTTCTTTTCTAGTTTCCTCAGGTAAAAGTTTATATTATTGATTTTATGTCTTTCTTTCTAACATATGCATTAAATACTATACATTTTCTTCTAAGCACTGCTTTTGCTGCATTCTGAAAATTTTGATAAATTATATTTTTTTCATTTAGTTCAAAATTTTTTAAACTTTTTCTGAGATTTAATTTTTTAACAATGTGTTATTTATATGTATGTTGTTTAATCTCCAAATATTTTGGAGGTTTTCTTCCTATTTTTCTGTTATTGATGACTAGTTTAATTCCAATGTGGTCTAAGAGAATACTTTGTATTATTTTAATTATTTTAAGTTTGTTAAGGTGTGTTTTAAAGTCCAAGATATCTTTTTATCTTGATAAATGTTCCATGTGAGCTTGAGAAGAATGTATATTTTGCTATTATTGGATGTAGCATTCTATGTCAATCAGGTCTAGTTAATTAACTGTGATTTCAGTTCAATTATATACTGATTTTCTGCCTGCTGAATCTGTTGAATTTTGAGAGAAGGATATTGAAATTTCCAACTATAAAAGTGGATTTGTCTATTTCTTGCAGTTCTATCAATTTTAGCCTCATCTATTTTATTGCTGTTTTTAGGCACAGATACATGAAGGATTGTTGTTTCTTCTTAGAGAATTGACCCCTTTATTATGTAATGGCCATTTTTATCCCTGAAGTTTTTTCTTGCTCTGAAATCTGCTTCATCTGATATTTTACAGCTATTCAAGCTTTCTTTTGATTGGCTATAGCATGGCATATATTGCTCTAATCCTTTAATTTTAATATATCTGGGTCTTTATATTTAAATTGGGTTTCTTGTAGACAACCTATAGTTGGTTCTTTGTTTTTTATCCACTCTGATAATCTGTGTTTTAATTGGTGTATTTAGACCATTCATATTTAAAGTCATTATTGGTATAATTTGATTAATATATACCTTATTTATAACTTTTCTTTTTCCCTCATTCTTTATTTTTTTTTCTATCTTCCACTCTTTTTTTTTTCCTTTCCTGGTTTTAGTTGAACATTTTATATGATTCAATTTTCTCTTTTCTCTTAGCATATCGTTTATGTCTCTTTTGAAAAATTTTAAGTGGTTGTCCTAGAGTTTGCAATATCCATTTACAAGTAATCTAAATCCACTTTCAAATAACACCATACTGCTTCACAGAAAGTGCAGGTACCCTATAAAAAAAATCCCAGTCCCTTTCTCCCATCCTTTAAACATTTCTGTCATACATTTCACTTATTCATAAGCTATATCTAGTATATCATTGCTCTTATTATTTTGAACAAACTTTTACCTGTTAGGCCACTGAAACATAAGAAAAATATTTTATATTACCTTCATTTATGTGTCTTTGAACACTCTTGCTTTGTAATCCAGATCCATGTTTCTAACCTATATCATTTTCCTTCTCCATGAAGACCTTCCTTTAACATTTTTCGTAAGACAAGCCTACTGGTGACATATTTCCTCAATTTTTGTTTGTATGAGAAAGTCTTTATTTCTCCTTCACTTTGAAGGACAGTTTAATTGGATCTAGAGCTCTATGTTGGTGAGGTTTTTCCTTTCAACACTTTAAATACTTCATTCCACTTTCTTCTCATTTCATGGTATCTGATAAGTTTCTGTAATTCTTACTCTTGTTCTTCTAATGATAAGCTGTTTTTCTCCCTCTGGCTTCTTTCAAGGTTTTCTCTTTGTCTTTGCTTTCCTGTAGTTTAAATATGATGTGCTTAAGTGTAACTTTTTGTTTATTTTGGTATTTCTCCTGCTTGGTATTCACTGAGCTTCCTTGCATCTGTGGTTTGGTGTCTGTTAGTAATTTTGGAATATTCTCAGCCATTATTATTTCAAGTTTTTGTTTCTCTTTTTCTTCTGGGATTCCTATTACATGTATATTATATCTTCTGTAATTGTCACACAGTGCTTGAATATTCTATTTTTTCAGTAATTTTTCTCTTCGATTTTCAGCTTGGGAAGCTAATATTGCCATATCTTCAGTATCACTGATTTTTTCCTGGACCATATCTAGTCTACTGGTGAGCCCATCAAAGATATTATCTAATAGTGTTTTTTGTTTCTAGAATTTGCTTTTGATTCTTTCTTAGAATTTCCATCTATCTGCTTATATTATCTGTCTGTTTTTTAATGATGTTCACTTTTTTCCATTATAGCCCTTAGTATATTAATTATAGCTATTTTAAATTTCTGGTCTTATAATTCCAAAATTTCTGCTGTATCCAAGTCTGGTTCTGATGCTTGCCTTCTCTGTTTGTTTTGTCTTTTAGCATGCCTTGTAATTGTTGTAAAATTGACATAATAAAAGGCAAAAGGAACTGAGGTAAATAGGTCTTTATGTGAGGTTTTATGTTTATCTATCTCCAAGTTAGTATCTTTTACTATTTACTGCAGCTGTAGGCATCATAAACTTCCCTCTAGTATCTTTGTTTTTGTCTTATTGTTGTGAGTTTTCTAGAGACTTTTTTTAAAAATAGAGTCTGACACTTGCAGTTGTTTTCAGCTATTTCAGTTGTTTTCAGTTATTATACAGGAGCTGGATTGATGTATTGGTAAGGTGGAAGGAAGGAAAGCATTCTATAGTACCCTAATTATGTCTATCTTTTAGTGAGTCTGTGCCTCTGGGCTGTGACTTTCCCAAGTGCTTCAGAATAGAACTGGGTATTTCTCTTCTCCACCTGGAAGGCTAGAGGAGTCTGGAGTTGGGTATTTCCATTCCCTCAAGTTGTTTAGGTTCTGATAAAATCCACATTGGTTAGGCTTTGTAAAGTAGTCTTTCTTGAGGGCAAGAATTTGTTAAGGAGAACACTTTGGGTGTATTTCAAAATGTTTACTTTCCCTCTCCCCTTTCCAGAAGCATAAGGGGATTTTTCCTCAACCTTCACCTGGAGAACCTGGTGGGGATCCTGTAGGTAAAACTCACAAAAGTTTGGGGAGTTCCCCTAAGGCTGGGCCTTCAGGAGTTATCTCTCAAGCTTTTCTGCACTCAGTCTCCAACAATTAGCCAGTTTCCCTTTGAGTATTTCTTTCCCATGCTGGCTGCAATGTGGTTTCTGTTCCCAGTGAGCTGTGATTCCCTGTAGCTACCTATGTCTCTCCGTGTCAGACCAAAACCCAAAAGTCAATTTACTTTAATTTTTAAGACCTCTTAAGAGTTATTGCATTTTAAGAATTGTCTCTGCCCCATATATTTAAGGTGAAGTTTTAAAAAAATCTAAGTGTTTGCATTTTGTTTACTTTTTATTTTAGTTGTATTTTAATTATATTACAGTCAATTTGTCTTGTTTCTTGTTTTAAATTTGAATTTCTTCATAGTATATTATACAATGAATTCTATAAGTTTTTCATAGATATTTAAAAACAATTTCTAACAATATGCTGTGTAGTCACCATTGTTGATTATATTATTTAAATATTCTATGTCCATGGTATTTATTCAACAAATACTTGTGTGTGTTTTTCTGACCTATAAGAACATGTTTTATTATTTTACCTATATATTTTTAAAAATCATTTCAACTTTTATTTTAGATTCAGTGGGTATATGTGCAGCTTTGTTACATGAGTATATTGAATGACACTGAGATTTGGGGTATGAATGATCCTGTAACTCAGATAATGAGCATAGTATCAAATAGGTTATTTTTTTAGCACTTATCACCTTTCTCCTTCCCCTCTTTTGGGGTCTATTGTTGCCATCTTTATGTCCATGTGCACCCAAGGCTTAGCTCCCATTTAGAAGTGAGAATATGTAGTATTTGGTTTTCTGTTCCTGCATTAATTTGCTAGGTATGATGCCTTCCAGCTGCATCCATGTTGTTGCAAAGAGCATGATTTCATTCTTTTTCATGGCTGCACAGTATTCCATGGAGTATATGTACCACATTTTCTTATCCAATCCACCACTGATGGGCATTTAGATTGATTCCATTTCTTTGCTAGCAAATATTTGTTGAACACCAGTACGATTCAGGCAATGTGCTAGTTATCTGTGAAACAATGATGAGCACAATAGAAACAATCCTTGTCATTATGAGACTCATGATCTAGAGGTAAGATGCAGAGAAGTAAACAGACAGCTATAATACAATATAAAAAATGCCATAATGAGGATCATACAGAGTACTATGTAAGAATATAGAAAGGGCAATATAATGCAGATGGGGAGTTAGGGAAGGCTTTCCAGGAAGAAGTTATGATCAAGCTGAGACCTAAAGGATGAATAGGAACTAACCAAGTAAAGAATGAATAAAAATATTCCAAACATGTTTGAAGACCTGGATGTGATAGTTAGGAAACTGAAGAAGTTCACTGTGGCTGGATTGTGAATGTGACTGGGGGATAGAGTGTAGGGTGGCAAAAATAAGACTGGAGAGGACCCAAATCATGTGAAGCCTTTTGCTCATAGTAAGCAGTTTATAATTTATCCTAAGTGAGGAGACATTGAAAGAACTTAAGCAAGTAAGTGATACAATATGAATTGTACTTTAGGAAGATTCTCTACCTTCAAAATGGAGTACAAATTGGAATGTGGAAATATGAGAGTGTGTTTAACCTTATATTATTACCACCTCTTATTTCTATTTTAAATTAAAGTTTAGTTACCCACGTATATTTGAATGCATTCACCTTTAAAAAAGAATTAGGACCTAATTCTCATACCTTGTACAGAAAAATCCATGCAAAATAGATTATGCATTTCAATGTAAAATGGAAAACTGTAAAAAAAGGATTGGAAGTAAGCATAGGCCAGAATCTTTGGGAGCTACAGGTAGGTAAAGAGTTCTTACACTTGAGACCAAAAGCACAAATCTTTAAAAGAAAATAATTGCTAAATTAGACTATCAAAATGAAAAAACGCACTGGGAAAAAGATGCTAAGAGGATGAAAAAAACAAGGTGCAGATTAGGAAAAAGTGCTTGCAACTCACAACTGCAACAGAGAATTTGTTCCACTATATATATATATAGTACTCAAAACTCAATGGTTAAAAAAAAAAATCAAACAATCCAGTTCAAAAATGGTCAAAAACATGAACAGACATTTCACTAAAGAAAACAAATAGGACAGGCCAAGATGGTCGATTAGAAGCAACTTCAGTCCATGGCTCTCACAGAGAAAAATGAAAATGGTGAGTGAATTCTGCACCTTCAACTGAGGTATCCAGTTTCTCACATTGGGACTGACTAGGCAGATGGCTTGACCCATGGACAGCAAGTAAAAGCAGAGCAGGGCAATGGCCTACCCGAGTGGCATGGAGCCAGGATAGGCCCCACCCCCACCCCCAGCCAAGGGAGATGGTAAGTGATTATGTAACCCCTCCTAGGAAACCATGCTTTTCTCACAGATCTTTGCAATCGCAGGTCAGGAGATCACCTCCTGAGCCCACACCATCAGGGCCTTGGGTCTGAAGCGGAGAACTGTACAGAGTCTCAGCAAAGTGGCTAATCAGGCACACATGGAGACACAGGAGCTTTGCATACTCCACCCCTGGAAATTCCAATGAGGTAGGATATCCGTTTGTACATTTCCCCTAGGAAGGGGGCCGAATAAAGTAAGCCAACTGGCATTATTCTGCAGGCCCCACTTCCATGGCACCTCACAAGTTACAACCCACTGGCTTAGAATTCCATCTGGCCAGAGGCAGCAGGCTGGAGACTGCCTGAAATGGGCTGAGTTCCTTGGGGGAAGACCATCTCTGTGGTTCAAGTCAGCCATTCTAGTCTGCTGGCTCCAGAGAGTCCAGGTGGTCCAAACCAGCAGGAGCTCCCCACGAGGAAGCAAAGCTGCTGTGCCAGATCATGGCCAGACCACTTCCTTAAGTGGGATCTCAACCCATCTCTCCTCACTGTGGGGGCACCTCTATGTGGGAATTTCAGCAATTCTGACCAGGGTTACACTGACATAACTCTGATATCTCCCTGAGATAGAACCCCCAGGAGGAGGGGCAACCACTATCTCTGCAGTTCAGCTGACAGCATTTCCAGCCTGCTGGCTCTGGAGAGTCTGGGTGTTCTGGACAGGGTGGAGAGGTTCCCCATAGTGCAGCACATCTGCTCAGCCAAAGGGCAACCAGGCTGCTTCTTTAAGTGGGTCCCTGATCCCACTCCTCCTGACTGGGTGAGATCTCCCAACAGGGGTCTCCAGACACCTCCTAGAGGAGTGTTCAGACCAGCATCAGATCAGTGACCACTGGGACAAAGCTTTCAGAAGAAGGAACCTCTGCCATCTTTGCTGTTTTGCAGCCTCCACTGGTGACGCATCCAGATGAGGGAGGGACCAAGGTGCTAGGGTCTGGAGTGGACCTCCAGCAAACTACAGCAGCCCTGTGGAAGAGCAGCCTGACTGCTAATAGAAAAACAAACAGGAAGCAACAACAACATCAACAAAAAAGACCCCACAAAACCCATATTCAAAGGTCAGCAACCTCAAAGATCGAAGATAAACCCACAAAGATGAGAAAGAATCAATGCAAAAACGCTGAAAACTCAAAAAGCCAGAGTGCCTCTTCTCCTCCAAATGACCACAACACCTTTCCAGCAAGGGCACAGAACTGGGCTGAGGCTGAGATGGCTAGATTGACAGAAGTGAGCTTCATAAGGTGAGTAATAATGAACTTTGCTACGCTAAAGGAGCATGTTTTAACCCAACGCAAAGAAGCTAAAAATCATGAAAAAATGATACAGGAGATGATAATCAGAATAGCCAGTTAAGAGAGGAGCATAAATGACCTGATGGAGCTGAAAAACACAACATAAGAACTTCACAAAACAATCAGAGGTATCAATGGCAAAATAGACCAAGTGAAGGAAAGACCATCAGAGCTTGAAGGCTATCTTTCTGAAATAAGACAGATGGACAAGAAAAGAGAAAAAAGAATGAAAGGGAACAAATGAAACCTCTGAGAACAATGAAATTATGTAAAGACTGAACTTATGACTGATTGGGGTTCCTGAAAGAGACAGGAAGAACAGAAACAAGCTGGAAAATATACTTCAGGATATCATCCAGGAAA
The DNA here is from genome assembly GCA_963574635.1 of Cheracebus regulus. Classification (NCBI taxonomy): domain Eukaryota; kingdom Metazoa; phylum Chordata; class Mammalia; order Primates; family Pitheciidae; genus Cheracebus; species Cheracebus regulus. The sequence goes on from CAUYQU010095420.1 coordinate 24,526, forward strand.
AATTCTCCAACCTAGCAAGACAGGTCAACATTCAAATTCAGGAAATCCAGAGAACCTCAATAAGATGCTCCATGAGAAGTTCAACTCCAAGACACGTAATCATCAGATTCTCCAAGGTCGAAATGAAATAAAAAATGTAATGGGAAGCCACAGAGAAAGGCCAGGTCACCCACAAAGGGAAGTTCATCAGACTAACAGTGGACCTCTCAGCAGAAACCCTATAAGCCAGAAGAGATTGGGAACCAATATTCAACATTCTTAAAGAAAAGCATTTCCAACCCAAAACATCTGGCCAAACTGAGCTTCATAAGCAAAAGAGAAATAAGATCCTTTTCAGACAAACAAATGCTGAGGGAATTTATCACCTCCAGGCCTTCCTTGCAAGAGCTTCTCAAAGAAGCACTAGATATGGAAAGGAAAAATCTTTGCCAGCCACTACTAAAACACAATGAAGGAGAGAGATCCAAGATGGCCGATTAGCAACAGCTCAGGAATGTAGCTCCCAGTGAAAGCGCAGAGAACGAGTGGACGCCGCACTTTCCGACGAATTTTTGTAGCCCACAGACCGGGAGATTCCCGGCAGAGGAGCCAC